>PITA01005570.1:0-109231 GCA_004023965.1 Spilogale gracilis | reverse complement strand
TCTCTGTCAAATAAATAAAATCTTTAAAAAAATATTGAACTTTCAAATTTTATGATTTCACATTCTCTGTGACCACAGACTTCTTACCTGGTTCTCTCTTTAAAAGCATGAATCCTGGGGCGCCTGGGTGGCTCAGTTGGTTAAGCGACTGCCTTCGGCTCAGGTCATGAGCCCAGAAACCCAGGATCGAGCCCCTCATCGTGCTCCCTGCTTGGCGGAAAGCCTGCTTCTCCCTCTCTCAGTCCCCCTGCTTGTGTTCCCTCTCTAGCTGTGTTTCTCTCTGTCAAAAAAAAAAAAAAAAAAAAAACTTAAATAAAATAAAAGCATGAATCCTTTGTATAATACTTAGAAAGTAAATGTATAACATTTTTTCCCTTACATTTGGAATAAAGCCTGGGGAAATTTAATGTTCCTGGATTCAGCCTGTGGATTTGAGATAAGGATTCAAGGAGAGAAGCCTTTTAACTCCGAACAGAATCTGTCTGCAGCTATTGTTCAATTAACATAAAGTATCTGGTTACTGGGCATGTTGCATAATGCATGACAGCGTAAACCTGACCTGTTAAGTGCTGACACTGAACTCCTTGATAACAGTGAAGAGTGAAGCAAATTTTTCCTTTTTTTAGAAGTCCCCTAAAACAAAGCTTCTCCAGACTGAATGAATCAACACTTTTGAGCTGAGTCACAGCTGAGGGATGTCCCCGTGTGTGTGCTCATGCTGATTAAAAAATCTAGAAGGAAGCAGAAGAAGAAGAAGAAGAAAAAAAAAAAACCACCTCACACGTCATGTTCTCTTTAAGAGCCAGAAAAGCTGTCAGAAGAATTAAGATTAAACCTCACGAGACTCTGTGGATGTGGAAAGTCACCAGCTAGCTAATATTAACATAGCTTGCAACAGAACGCTGTTGCTAGAAATAGGACAATCGCATCACTACCACTAAGCAATTTGCATTCTGTGGACCAGCCCCTAAATTCCTCCTGGCTCCTACTGCCCTTTGGGCATTGCATTTCTGGAAGCTCTTAGACAGTCGGTGCTCGAGCTTGGCTGTCTGGTTTCACCAGGAATCCTACCCAAAAGAGGAAGCAGCAAGAACATTTGCTTTGTTTGCAGGAAACTGATCAAGCTACAAGCAAATCTTTAGGCATCTGAGGAATTGTGAAGCTTCTAGACTTCATATGGTTGCTGACAGGGTGGGGCAGACAAGAACCTTCTTACTTTCCTCACCATGGATAATCTGTTGCCTCAGTCTAGATTCTCTTATTTCAAAAAATATCCTCTCCATGCAATTAGGAAATATCTATCGATGCTGAGAAACCAAAAAGCTGAAGAACAGGTATCATTTTGTTTATATTATCTTTAAGGCTAACTGGTGTTTGCTTTTGGGTGTTGGTTTTATGTGACTCAGTGATTTAGTTTCTGCCAGCTTACATGTTTATAGGCACAGATCGGCTCCTGCTTTGCAGCTAGTCGGACTTAGCAATCACAGAAGCAAGCAGGCTTGTGCAGATTTATTTGAACCTGGAACAGTTGGATCCTGATATTAAGCTCCAGTTCTGTAATAAAACCATGTGCTTTTCCTTTTTCTGAATAGCTAGACCAAACTACTCTATCAGAATTAAATTGTAGACTCCTTAACAGCTTTCTAGGGCTGCAAATACAAATTTTAAACTATTAATATCTTGACAAATGAAAGTATTAGAAATACACTTGTCTTCTTGTGTGTATTTGTGGCTATGTTACTATCATCAGGATTTGCAAAACATAAATATGATAGCCTCAAATAGATCACTAATGAGCTATGGCAATCATTCAGAAGTAATTAGTCACTTTTTAAAGTGGAAGGCAGGGTATAGGGCATTGCAGTTTTCAGTCTTTTTAGCCAATCAAAAGTTAGGGTTTCTAGTAGTAGACTCTAGCATGTGGGAGTATAAACATTAAAAAATGGTTAAAATGTCTGATCACTTCTTGTTTAAAATCATGCTTTCATCTTATTGTTTTGAAATGTATTGTATTCTGGCCCTTACAATCTATGAGAAGACATTTCTAAAAACTGCATCTCTGAATGTACCAAACCGTAAGAAGAAATAGCTATATGTGATCTACTTAAATCTGGTGGCTCATTTTGGAGAAAGTATACCATGGTAAAAGACAAATGTATATCCACACAGAAGAGTCATAAATTGCTTGCACATCATGCTTATAACTAGAACTGCAAAACTGCATGGGAGATATTAGTAGTGTTCTGTATTTGAATGAGATGACCTACTTTAATAAAAATACTTCCAGGAAGTGAAAGCAAAGGTCAGCAGACAGAAAATCCCCTAATGACAGGTTTCCCAAAAAGCCAATGCTTAATTTCCAAGATGAAAATCATCATTACTGTTCCTGAGGAAACTGCTTTTATGACATACTCTCTAATGATTTCACAAGGGCTGGAAATTCAGATTGTGCTTACAAAGGGGGTTGGGCTGGTCCAGTTTATCGCTTACTTAGGCCAGGTGACCTGATTACCAGAGAAATCTTTTGGTTTCCACCCTCTCAGCACGTGCTTGCTTTTGAAGTAGAAAACCAGAGACCCGGTCGGTGGTTCTCTGTGTTGTGGTCTAGCACATGCATTAAGCCCACACTCATTAAGCCCACATCACAGGCTTCTTCAGGCCTCATTAGAGGGAATAAAGGGGTGTGAGCAGTGGGGAGTGGCTGAAAGGACAGGCTGGAACTGGACTGTGGATTAAGTTATCCCCCCCAGTGTTTTAAATTTTCAGAGCTGTGTCTATAGGGCTTATGCAGTTTATTTATTTTGTTTGTTTAAAAAATGTTACAAAATGCATTCAGAAGAACATTAGAATATAACATGGATCCTCTGACTTAGACTGGGTGGGTGGTCCCCTCCCCAGTTTACAACCATTTGCGATGGCGGGGCAATCAGGAACACTGTGCTGGTGTTTTAACTTTCTATACAAATTAATGGAGAAAGAGAAAAATAACACATTCGATTCTTTTCTGAAACCAATTAACAGCTCTGCCGACAGACTGTCTCACAGAATTGGAGAAATTAGGTCAGAGTCAATCATGGCTAACCTTGGAAGGCTTCTTGGAACATTATAAAGAAGGTTAATAATGTCTATAATTTTAGGACCTGCATATTTGTTGCTTACAGTCCTGTAATAGGGACTCTCAGTGTAAAGGTGAAGGAAGTAAGACAATGACCTCAAAAGCCCTTGCCCAAGGCCACCTATCTAGAAAGTATTGAAGGAAGATTGGAATTATTGTCTGCCTGTCTTTAAACTTGACCCAGTTTGGGGAGCCTGGCCGGCTCAGTGGGTGGAATTTGCAACTCTTGATCTCGGGATCATGAGTTCTAACCCTTCACAGGTAGTAGAGTTTACTTAAAAGAGAAAAAAAAAGTTTGACCCATTTTACCATGCTTGATCTCTAAATGATTTATGCTAACACAGTGATAGCAACATAGCAAACTGCTAATCTTTCTTCTAGAAAGTATTTCTAACACTTCAGATATTCACATGCCACTTTCATAATTCTTACCATAAGTTTGTGGTGTGATTAACTTCTTAATATTTTTCTATGTTTGCATTTAAATCACTTTGCCTTTTTTTTTTGCAAGTTTTATTATGCACTACATTAATACACAGCATGACCTTCTAGAAGGGGGTAGGTGAGCATAACAGAGATATTTTTTACCAATCAGGAAAATGCTTCCTTAGTCGATATTCTCCAAACCCTTTGATACGTGGTGACAGTTAACTCCAGAGACATGCCTATCTCTTCCATCAAATTCCACCGATTCGAATAATGGGCAAGGTTTTTTTCCTTACCCATTAGTGAGGTTGTGCATGTGTGCAGTGGTTATGCCCAGGGTGAACAAGCACATGACCATGATGCCGATCCCTTGGGCAGAATCTCAGACCACGTTGCAAAGCGATTGACGAGCAAATCACTTACTTCTTAAACTTAAGTTTGTTTAGAAAGAAAATTTTGTGTAACTACTATAAATGGAAAACCACTGTCACTTATCGTAAACAGAAGAGAAACATAAATATAATAAAAATATTTTATTGCTTTTTACATTATTTTTTATTATTAAATTCTAGCTAGACATTGTTACCTGGTAAACCTCTGAGCCTGAAACCTACTCTGTCAAGAAGATTAGCATCCTACTAGCCAACTGAGACAGTTCTCCTGGGCAGAGGTGGAAGGGAATTAAAAGATAATTCCAAATAATTCATTGTTATTTAATGTAGTGTCTGTATGCCACCTAAAATTTTCTCTGACCCCATCCAGCACCATTAAGTCCCACCATGTTGTGTTTGAACACCGGTTGGAAAATACTATCCCAGGCACACTATCTGCTACTTCTCCTCTGTGTCTTCAAAGACACTCCTCCCTACAACCCTAGAATTCTGTCCAGCTTGCTCACCTGGAGATACCTATACATCCCTCAAGACCCAGGTTAAATGGGCTCTGTAAAAAACCTTTCTCCAGCTTTGCTAGGGAGAGTGAACCATAGCTCTTCTTTTTCCAAGATATTTTGCCTGTGTATAATATGGCCCCTTATGATATTGTATGTAATAAAGCTATTGGCTTACATGTGCATAAGTGCACCCAGACACATGGGTCACGGAGTGGTATCTTATTCTTTGTTCCCTCAGACCCACCCTGGAGCCTGGTACAGGCCGGAGCGGCAGTGACTCCGAACAGGCTGATTGCCTATGGAGACTCAGCAATTCACCTCCTTGCCTGGCCCCACCCATGTCTCAGCTGGGCTTAGCACCCCCCCCCCCCATATCCCAGTCAGGGCCATTGTTACACTTGCCTTGTCAACAGTGCTTTCTTGTTTAAAGCTTCTCCTCAGGATTCTTCCCCCTTGAACTTGGTGTCACAGCAATGTGAAGGTTTGACCTAAGGGCTGGTTTGGTTGAGAGTTTTCATCGTTATTCCTACTGTGATATGCCAGTCAGTAGTGGGTGGACAGGTTATTTATCAAATCGATAACAAAGATCTTATCCTTTGCATTCCTAGACTCTATTACAGCTGATATTTCACAGAACCAACTCCCTAACTAAGTAGAAGATTAAGGTCATTAATTAGATGCAGGCATGGATGTTTGGGAAAATTCGGCAATGAAACACTTCCGAACATCATTATTCGAACAGTGGTGTGGTGGTGGTGGTAGTGGTGGTCGGGAGGACACAGCCTGAGCCTCAACGAGCTCTCAGATGAGTGTGGGCAGTGCACTGAACACATTCATGAGGACACATCATTGCAATTCTTTTCTTTGGGTCTGATGTGAATAGCTGGGGTCTGGCTCAGATGTAGATGTCTGAGCTTATGGGAAGAATGAGACTTGCAGGCAATATTCTCTTGAGTATTGGAGCCCCAGCAGCCTGCTCTGTGACTCAGTGAGGAGGGGAGAATTTGCTCCACTTCAGGGCAGACTGTGGCCTTGGCTTCAGCTCAGTGAGGCCTACAGAGAATTGAGGGCCCTATGAACCCCCAGGGAATGTTGCTCTTAGGGAATGCTATTTTGGGGGGGGGGTTGTTTTGTTTTGTTTTTTGTTTTTTAAGATTTTATTCATTTATTTGAGAGACAGAGAGAGCACACACAAGCAGGGTGGGAGGAGCCGAGAGGGAGAGAGCAGCAGACTCTCTGCTGAGCAGGGAGCCTGACATGGGGCTCGATTCCAGGACCTTGAGATCATAACCTGAGCAGACGCTTAATGGACTGAGCCACCCAGGCACCCTGGGAATGCTGCCCTCAGGGGTTAGCACCACTGGTATAGACATTATTCATGGGTGCCAGCACCAAATGATAAGGGAAGACAGTTTGTGAGCTTATATGGGACACTGTACTTTCTCTCCATGGGTGAGCTCCTCCTCTTCCATGGCTGAAACACCACTTGCTTGCTGCCAACTCCCAAATATTTATCCCCAGTGCACTTCAGCCTTGTATATACAACTGTCTATTTGACATCTCCATCTGACTGCCTCACGCATGTTGCAGACTGAAGGAACTCACAGGCTCTGTCCTCAAACCTCCTATTCCCCTGTCCATCAATCAGCATGAAAGCTCAGACCACAAACATGGGAGTTGCCTTGGTACCTTCCCTCTCTCCCTCACCTCCCCTTTGCAATCTCTTAGCAAGACTAGTCAATTCTACTTCTAAAATAGTGACTGAACCCTCCATCTTCACCCACCAACCCTGTTGCATCACTCTTTCTTGTTTGGACCACGGCAACAGCACTTGAATCTGTGTGCCCACATTCTCTCCTTACCCTAGAATCCAAGTTCCTCACAGCAGTCAGAATTTTCTTCTTCTTCTTTTTTTTTTTTTTAAGATGTTATTTATTTGACAGAGAGCCACACAGTGAGAGAGGGAACACAAGCAGAGGGAGTGGAAGAGGGAGAAGCAGGCTTCCTGCTGAGCAGAAAGCCTGATGTAGGGCTTGATCCCAGGACCCTGGGAGCGGGACCTGAGCCGAAGGCAGAGGCTTAATTACTGAGCCACCCAGGCGCCTCTCAGAATTTTCTTCTTTAAGTGAAAATCTTCTTCACCCTGGTTCAGGGAACATGATTGTTCTCGCTTGCTATTTTAGTCCCAGTGCCAAACATACATAAGGCACATAGTAGGTGAGACATTTACAAAACTGAATGAGTGAATGTGGAGGTTGGGAGGTCAGGGGCCAAGATGCTGTGATGCAAGGGAGGGCAAGATGTGGTGAAATGCGGTTATTTTGGGGTGCCTGGGTGGCTCAGTTGGTTAAGCGACTGCCTTCGGCTCAGGTCATGATCCTGGAGACCTGGGATCGAGTCCCACATTGGGCTCCTTGCTAGGCGGGAGGCCTGCTTCTCCCTCTCTCACTTTCCCTGCTTGTGTTCCCTCTCTGGCTGTGTTTCTCTCTGCCAAATAAATACAATCTTTAAAAAAAAAAAAAAGAAAAGAAATGGGGTTATTTTTACTAAACAGAGGCTGGCAAGATCTAGGGAAAACTGTGCAATCTGTTTTATGGATGTGAAACTAGAGGTTAAGAGGTTTGTCCAAGGTCACACAGCTCATTTGGATCAGTGCTGGGGTTAGATTTTGCCTATTTGACTCCAAGCTCAGTGCTCTTGCCAGTGTGTATTATGAGTCTTAGCAGAGATGTAGAAAGGGGAAATAGGACTACCAAAAAAACAGAAAAGGATTCTATAGACTGAGTCCAGGGTAATGCCTGAAGGTCAACTTGTCAATAACAAATAAAGCTCCTTGATGAAAGACTAAGAGAAGGGTCTACTGGTTTCAGCTCTAGTCCCTCAATTTATCCTGCCCTATAGTAGGCTCATGGACTTGATTCTCTTCTTTTATGTGTTCCACAGATGAGGCGTCAGAAAACACAGGATGGTTAATTCATAGCCAAGAATTAGGGGTGATCCATGCTGATGGTGTTTTGCTCTATTGGATAGAAAGACTTCTTTCTTTGAACAAGAAAAATCATCTATGAGTTGACCTGACATGTCTTGCTTATTTAACAGGGATTCTGCTTGAAATAAGGAGAGTAGCCTTTGGGGCCAGGGACATGTATACAATATATACATTTACAATGTATATATATATGCATGTGTGTACACACACACACACACACACACACACACACACACACACTGGAATTTGACCTTTGAACTGGTAAAATATCTTCCAACAAAATTAATCCACCTAATTTTTTTTACTATCTTTCTATATTCTTATTATCAGAAATTGTAATCATGTTATTATGGGTATCCTTATGTAAATATAGACCAAAAATGCTGACCTGGATAGGCCTGAATGCACAGCGTAATAGAGCTCTGCTTGGTCATCTTGTCTAATGGAATTCCTTCATTCCTTCAATTATTAAGTAATCTTTCTCATATGTGCAACATATTTATAAGGGATAAAAATATAAAAATGAACTAGGTGATCCCTCTGTGACGCTCATAGTCTCAATGAGTAGAAAGAGCTGTACTCAAATGTTTATAAAATGAGCCCAAAACTACACACTGCAGTCACAGCAGGTATATCTGGCTCAAGACCTGATCTGATGAATCTGCTTAAAATGAGGAGAGTGGTCCTTAAGGACCAGAGAGCATGAAGAGTAGCTATATTTTAATTAAGGATTAGAACCAAAATATTATTGGAGGTTGTTCTAAAGTTTCTTTTCAATGGCTTAAGAAAAGGTTTCTAGCTCAAACAGGGTTACTGGATTTTTATTCCTTGCTGGGTTACTTAATGAATGCTAACCTCAAAGTTGGGTTGTTAAATAAATATTTGGATCAAATTTGAACATTAGAAACTTTGCTCTTCATCTTGGCTCTTATACCTGCTCTGGATAACAATATAAAAATTAAGGACTCCTGGGTGCCTGGGTGGCTCAGTATGTTAAGCCTCTGCCTTCAGCTCAGGTCATGATCTCAGGGTCCTGGGATGGAGGCCCACATCGGGCTCTCTGCTCAGCAGGGAGCCTGCTTCCTCCTCTCTCTATGCCTGCCTCTCTGCCTACTTGTGATCTCTCTCTCTGTCAAATAAATAAATAAAATCTTAAAAAAGAAAAAGCAATCTTTAACCCCCCCCCAAAATTAAGGACTCCTTTCACAATCCCCCAAAGAATCCATGTTGAGATTTGAAACATTTTTTGAGTGGCTGATGTTTTGAGTGGCTGATGCAGGCTCTAGGTGAAATGATATAATTTTCACTACACCTTGGTTTAAGAAATGTTAAGAGGCTTTAGCTCCTTAAAGTGAGTTGGTTATATCTTGAGTGTAAACCAAAGTTATCCATTTTTTAAAGCCTCTTTTAAAAAGTCATGAAATACTATTGATAGTTCAAATGACACCTCAGGGGAGATTAAAGGCATTTGGCCCATGTCCTCATGCTTGGGTATGAAAAAAGCTTTTGTCCTCCAGAACCAAGAGGAAAAGATTATCTGGTAGAATGTAAGATAGAGAGCAGAGATTGCACCAGAACCTCTGCAGAAATTCATGCGATTATATGTAGGTAACACTGGCAGATAAACTGCTATAATAATGTGAAGCTGAACCTTAATATTCCTGACTATTAAATGTGACATTAAAAGTTGAATCATTTTATCATGGTAATTGTAACAGTCACCTCTATCTGAAGGGAGAAATTATAAAGAAAAAAGGAGCTATTTATTTGCCCAAAAAAGCCTCCAGTGGTTTTCTCCGTGTCTTCATCCATTCAGACTGCTATAACAAAATATAACAAATATAACAAAATAAGACTGGGTGTCTTATAAACCACAGAAATATTTTTCTCACCATTATGGAGGCTGAACTTCTGAGACCGAGGGGCTGGCAGTTTCGATGTTCAGTGAAAGCCCACTTCCTGATTGCAGACTGCTGACTTCTCAGTTGTATCCTCATGTGGCAGAAGGAGAAGAAGGAACGAACTCTTCAGGGACTCATTTTTAAGGGCATGAATCCCATTCATGAAGGCTCCATCCTCATGACCTCCGAAAGGCCCCCTTCCTAATACCATCACACTCGGTGGGTAGAAATTCATCATACGAATTTGGGGTAGGCAGGACACAAACATTCAGTCTGCAGCATTTCAAAAACCTTCCAGATGCCTGAGAATTGTAATCGATAGCTTGACTTCCTAGTCATCAGCACCCACTCTCCTGTTCTTCCTCTCTCCCAAACTTGTTGTCTTCTCTGCCTGAGCAAATGGCACCATCCATCTATTATTCAGGCAGAGACCTAGGAGCCGTCTTTGGCATTTTCTGCTCCCTCAGTCAATATCTAATTAATTGCCAAGTCCTTTCAGTTCTATTCCAATCAATCTGTCATCTTCTCTCCCACCACCTTAGCCCAGAAGCCGTCATCACCTCTTGTGTTATTGGCCTTTCTCTGTCTACTGCTGTCCTATCTAAGCAGTTCTTTACCCTATGGCCAGAGAGGTCTTCTGGAGATACAAACCTGACAGGAAATTCCCATGCCCCATGCTTACATTCTTCCATTGGCTTCTTTCTACTCGCTTGTGGGCTAAAGACAAAAGTTGCCTAACATGGAGGGCCTTATGAAATCTGGCCTTGATCCTCTCTCTTGCTGCGTGCTTATCTTGCCTCATTTTGCTCTCTGTGCCCCAGTAGAGTACCTTCTTCCACTTCTCCCTGTTCTCCGGCTAATTCCCAGCCGGGGCCTTCATTCCAATTGTCCCCTCATCCTTCCTTAGTTAGTACCTACTCTACCTTCAGACCTTAATTCAATATTAAGTCCCTTTGGGCAACCTTTTCTAACTTTCCCATCTTAGTCCTATGGGGCTGTATGTAGGGTTGTTTGATTCCCAGTATGTCCTGAATGACTAGAAAGTGCCTATTAGGTGGAAGGTATTGTGAATAGAAGTTTGTGGAATTGGTTCATGGGGTAGGGGCATGGTCAATAGTGGGGCAGGGGTTAGGAGGATGATAAATGCTATCTTGAGACAGAAGTGCTTGAAAGAATCCCGGATGTTAGCTTTTGAGAGGAAGAAACTTAAGGCATGGTTGTTTTGTGTGTGTGTGTGTGTATATATATATATATGTTTCTTGTGTGTTTCACGAGGCCTATAGGGCTAATTTGTAGAGAAGAATGGCCATGCATTTGAGATGTTCCAGAGGAAAAAGCCATAACTAATGGGGAAAAAATTCAGGGAAAAGTTGTAATACAATCACATGGATAAACTTTCTAAAAATGAGAATGAGAGATAGAGGAATGGGCCACCTTTTGCAGAGGGCAGGGTATCTCCTTGGGGATATTGTGGTGATGGTTTCTCCATGATAAAAGAGAAGATTAAATAACTTATCAGACCCCTTCCAGCCCCAAGATTCTAGTGCAGTGAGCAATCAAAATGTGGACAATTCGGATACCTAAGGAACAAAGAAAGGGTACAGGTATCTAAGTTTGGATTCATTTGTTTTATTTGGTTAATGGTAAATACTCCACTATTTGAACATGTTTCTCTGGAATCTAAGGTCAAATAAGACAAAATCAAATGTTGTTGGAGATTCAGGTAGCATGTAACCCTCTATCAAGGAAAGGAACTATAACTACATCCAGAAAAATACCTCTGATGAAAAGCTTATGCACCAGTGACTAGATTCCCTGAGCCCCAGTGAGAACTGAACTACTTGTACCCATAGTTTTACAAGTTTTAAAACCCACTCCAGCATAAGGATCAATAACTAAGTATATTTTGTAGTCATTGATGAACAGAGGCAGAGACATTTTAGGTTATGTTGTTGCATTTTAACCACTGCTTTGTTTTCTTTTGCCTTAATATCAAGCCCCTTCTATAGTTTCCTCCCTTTTCCTGCATTTAATGTTGACAAGTTCATGCTTATTACGGTCCCTTCTGAAGGTGTTCCATCCTTTTTGTCCATATTGTCATAGATCATTTATCACTTTTATAAAGTGTTCGACATGTCTGGGAGATACCTGTACCCTGAATTGACTTTGGAGCCATTTCTAATCCTGTTATTTGCACCTAAACTTTTCTTAATCTACCGTAGAGATGCCTTTGAAACACAGGAGTCAATAAATGGATAAACACTAAAACTTTTGTCTTGGAAATAAGCACATTGACGCAAATGTAAGTCCACCCTTTTTTCGTGGGCTACAATACAGCTTTTTACGCACATTCCTAAACTTGCTATCCTATTCTGCTTCTTAGTTTGTCTGCAATATTTTATTTGTTAACTGTTAAGAATGGAAGATGACGTATTTTCTCACCTCGTACAGCAGTTCCATGCTTCAACAAAAAAAGAAATGAACTTCCCACGTATGTTGTACTGTTCATAATTTGCCGTGAAGAGAGCAGAAAAATGCTGGATTTCGTTCTTTCCTGTTCATCCTAAAGGCAGCAAATTCATAAAGCTATTTGAAGACGTACAACTTGGAGTATATGTTCAAGAATAAGGAATTTTACTGTCTTATTAAATGCCTGATATGTGCCAGGAACGTGGCAAGTTTCTTTACATACATTGTCATTTAATCTTCACAGTAACTTGACAAAATTGGTGGTATTATCCCCTGACTTTAGGGATGAGAAAACTGAGGTTTAAAGAAGTGAGATGACATGGAACATATTCATAAGAGATGTCAGTAAGGGCACATGGGTGGCTCATTGGGTTAAAGCCTCTGCCTTTGGCTCAGGTCATGATCTCAGGGTCCTGGGATCGAGGCCCGCATCGGGCTCTCTGCTCAGCGGGGAGCCTGCTTCCTCCTCTCTCTCTGCCTGCCTCTCTGCCTACTTGTGATCTCTCTGTCAAATAAATAAATAAAATCTTTAAAAAAAAAAAAAAAGAGAGATGACAGTAAGATTTTAGCTCCAGGTTTGCTTGTCTGTCTGACTACAAATCCTGACTCATTAGCTCATGGTGAGATACTTCCCACTGATAGGGTCTTTTTCCCCCTTCTTCCCCTCGCTCTTCCCTTTCTTCCTTCTTTCCCTGGTATTAGAGTTTATTTCATTTATTCAGGATATAGGGGTTAAAAATAAAAGCACTGTAATTACTTTACAGGAAAGACACTTGTAGGTAGAAGGGAGAGGGACAGGAACTTATGCTAGTAAAAAGTGGACTGGTTGTGGCAAGGTCATGTTCCTTTAGGGTATGGCAGGGGTCTATCAGGCAGATTACCTCACTAGTGCTGACCTGGAATTCCAGATTGACCGATTTAAGATTCCATTCCTGGGAGGTGCTGAAACTGTAATTAAGTTGGGTATTAAGTCTCAGTTTGGTGACTCAGGCTTAGCATAAGTGATTCCATTTGGGTACTGTTGTCTCTCTCTTAATGATTCCCCCTCTTTTGACAAGACTTTCAACCTAACTGAGAGATGTGATTCAAATTCAAGGCATTGGTGCCACTCATAGCTACTTTTCTGAAGTTCTTGCAATTTTTGCTTATCTTTTGTGTGGTATTCACAGCTCATGATGTCTTTCTGCTGAATCTTGTGGTGTTCACAGGGCATGGCTTCAGATTCACATTTTTTAAGTTGGTAATTCTCTTTGTTCCTTTTCTGATGTTCAAGTCTTAGGGAGGTCATTTGCTTGTCTAGTGGCTATGAACAGGAATTAAAGGCTTTTGACAGAATACAGCACACCAAGAAGGCTACTATGATTACATATGCGGAATTCTTAATGTCTGGAATGTACTTTAGAGCCATGTTCCCCCTAAGACTCAAACCAATCAAAATCACCTAAGTTGAAGAAAGACCCCATTGAAGGAGTCACTTTCTTAAACCAAGTGGCTTATTCAATGATCTTATGTAGCTGAGTTTCAACTTCCCTAGCATCTAAGTGCACCAGTGGTGATTGCCCCAGATACTTTCTTGCTCAGCTAAAAGATAACCAAAGTCTATTCTATTATCAAGAACAACCTTGGTTAGAGAGTCTAAGGATTTTGTTGGACAGCTGTTCAAGTGTTAAGGAGAGGTATTTTCCTTTTTTTTTTTTTTTTTTTAAGAATGTATCTATTTATTTGACAGTGAAAGAGGGAACACAAGCCGGGCAAGTAGGAGAGGGAGAAGCAGGGAACCCAATGCAGGGCTTGATCCCAGGATCCTGGGATCATGACCTGAGCTGAAGGCAGATGCTTAATGACTGAGCCGCTCCAGCACCCTTAAGGAGAAGTTCCTGATCATAGACTCATTTGTACTTACTCTCAGCTGGAGGAAGAGTAATCTACCAAAGGAAGCTGATTTTGAATCATGAATGCTTCTTGATAATTTCCACTTGAGTCTGTGTCTCATGACTGGAAAAGTGACAGCCATGGAGGCTAGTAAAATTTAAGGGCCTGTAAGCAACACAGGCAACTTTATTCTGGTGGACCCTTTTCTTTGTACAGAGCCTGGATGCAAGGTTCCCAGGTTTGGGATTGTTAATCAGAGACAGGGAAATGGACCCTGAGGGTTAGTGAGTCTGACAAGATAGAAAGGGGGCTGAGTTCCAGAGAAGTGTTCCAGAGAAATTGAAGCATTCGAAATTAGGAAGAAGTCTGTGATGGGCAGAACTACAGGATCATCAACATCATGACAAATCCAATAGTCACTTGTAGGTTGGATTACTCCCTTTGCAATGGCCTGAGATATATGAACAATGGCATTATTTTTCCAGGCCAGAGCTAAGGGTGGACAAAAGAATCACAAAGACCTTCATGGTATAAGAATTAGGAAAAGATGGTCAGAGACAGAAGGAAGAATGGAAAGACATGTTCTCGATCCTCTTGATCCCATGTCTTATAAGGAAGCAGGCTGCCTTCATGTCAGCTACTTCTTTTCATGGTCATTTTTTATTTTGAAGTCTCTAGCTAGAATACCATCCCTAGAGTCTGAAGGGATCCTTTTTAAATTGGGAGATGTCATCCTAAAGTTCAAGTCCCTGCAGTCTGACTGCCATATGGGTAGTAAGGAGGACCTGGTATAGTCCTTTTCAAGGAGATTCAAGATAGTCATTGTTCTTAGTAATTCCAATTCAGAAAAATGGGAGAAAATTGAAAAAGTCAGTTTGGAGAGTCATAGTTCGATATTTGAGGAAGCTAAAAGAGTCAGGATCTAGTCCAGTTTTAGGTGTGTAACAAAACTTTAAAGCTAATTAATGGGATTAGAATCTAATACCTACAGAGGTGCAAACATAATTTTTCTCTCTGCCATTACCTCCATGTTTTTAAAATATTATTTTTATTTCTTTGACATACAGAGAGAGAGAGAGAGAAAGAGGGAGAGAGACCACACACAAGCAAGAAGAACAGCAGAGGGAGAGGGAGAAGCAGACTCCCTGCAGAGCTTGATCCTGGAATCATGACCTGAGCCAAAGGCAAATGCCCCACCAATGGAGCTACCCAATGGCACTATCCAGGTGCCCCACTCCTATTTTTTAAAAAAACAATTTATTTATTCATTTGGGAGAGAAAGTATGGGAGGGAGGGGCAGAAGAAGAGGGAGAAGGAGAATCTCAAGCCAACTCCTCACTGAACACAGCGTCCGATGCAAGACTTGATCCACCTAAGATCATGTCCTGACCCGAAATCAAGAGTTGGATACTCAACCGAGTCACCCAGATGCCCCAGCAATCACCCCTATTTTTTTTACAAAAATGATCATAGTAAGGCTAATATGTTTGCATTAAACTTGGTCTCATTATTTACATAAATGCAGCAGGAATAGCAATTGATCCTATAAGCTCTTTTTAAGCCCATTCTGTTGGAATTTTACATAAAGAATCTCTAATTAAACTCTTAAAACCTCTTGAGGCCGAGAAGCCAAACCATGGACCCCCATCAGATTTTACTGGCAATATCTATAGTCTGGGCGAATTCCTCTCTTCACAAGGTCCCCAAAATATCCTCAGGTTCCCAGGCCTGCCAGGAAGTGGCCTTCCCTACTTATCTAGTAAAGCTGCCAGAAACCCTATAAGCAAGGTACCACGTCCATTTTTCCAAGGGTCTTTATTGGTTCCATAAAATCAACCTCAGGTCTTTAAAGCTTTCTGATCGTATCTGAGTCTATGCATGTGTCTCTCAAATATGACACTCCAGTCAAAGCTTTGGCAGTGTGACCAGTGTTTCCAGTGGTGCCTTGTTACAAGGAGAACACATTCTTACTGAACTTACGTAAATAACTAACTGTATTGCCACAAAAAGAATACTCAAGAGTTTCTGAATTCTGGAGGGGTTGGGTAGGAAAGAAAAGTAAATGTTTTCTATTTGTCGACCAAGATATACCTTACCAAATTGCTGTGAAGTCACAGATCACTTAAAAGTTTTGTTTTTAATCTGGGGGAAAAAATTAAGAAACCAGCATTGTTACAGAGAAAAAGGCATACAAATTATGTTCATTCAGTCCTGTGTAGTTAATAGTTGTTCTGCTTGAATCCAGTTTTTCCACTAGGTCTGCAAATTCTTACCCAGTTCTTACAGTTATTAAAAACCTGTGATTGTCAAAGTCCTTTCCATGAATTTCTGTAAAGATGAAGCACTACTGCAAAAGCCCCAGAATAAAATAGTAACTGTAAATGACAAAAGATTTTAACATGGCCATGGTTAAAGACCTTATGGCATATCATTATAATGCAACTGACAAAGAAATTTGGTTACTTCTTTGACATAATTTTTATGTCAAACTTTTTTTGTTTTATGTCAAACATAATTTTTGTCATAACATTTTAATATAACAACTAGAATTATGACTGATAACATTATACCAGGATATACCAGATTTCTATGAATTTCATATAATTTCTAGATACATCTGTAAAGATATAGCTAAGAAAATTTGGCATCCCTTCTCATTGGATAATCCTTCCCATATAATTTGACAAATCAAATAAACTTAGTTTAACATTTCTGTTTTTTACAAGGAGAAAGAAAAAGTCTGTTATTTCCAGCTCAAAAGACTTCCTTTCGAATCTGATTTTGGGAAAGTTTGTCAAAAATACCAAAAGACTTAAAAACACTTAGTCAAATAGGACCATAGGTCACTGTGAAACAATACTTAATTATCTATGTAATCATATTACAGGCAAGTACAGAAATTATGAGCAGTCTGTTACACCGGCATTCAATGTATTGGCAAGTTTATGAATACATTCCATAATGTTTAGAAACACATGCTTCCGCGTAATGAATTTTCCAGTATGGCACAAGAAATGTCTACTAACAAACGCACATATCTTTAGTTCCTTTGTGATAAGAAACCAGAAATAGGTAAAACTATGTTCAGTAAATAATATTTCATTATTTTATCTTATTTAGATAGTCAGTGAATTTAACCTAAGTCATCACTTCACTTAGCTTAGCAAAACTTTTAAAGTTTCAAGTAACCAGAAAGATTTTGGAAATTGTTTTCTAGATAGAATATCTTAAAACATAATTATTGCTGAAAAGTTCACCGAGAAACTCTAATCCCATTTACAAATATTTAGTTCTATAGTTTATCTGCTATTTAATTCAGTTGTTCTAAACATTAATTATGTCTAGACTACCCAAGAAAACTTCATGAGACATTAAACAAAATCAGCCTTCATCTCATGCTTTTTTTTTGCTGACAAATTTTATAAGAAATAGCATGAACTTATTTGATATTTAATAAACCTAGATAAAATAAAAGTATTATATTTACTGATGATGCTAAAGACATGCCTGTTTCAGTTAAACTAACAAATTTAAACTAGTTTTTATTACTAAAGATTGATCCTAGATCATGTGAACTTTAAAAACATTTGGGTTAAGGTCTCATTAAATTTCTGAGAGTTTTAGGAATACTTAATTCATATAAGTGTTAAATTTTCCTTAAGCCAATTAAATAGGGATGTTTTACAAATTAATTTTGGCAATACCACCCAGACTTAGGAAATTACCATGCTTTACAGCACAATTTGTATGTAGACACACGTAAACACACAGACAGATATGAGCAGAGAAGTTTTATTTTCTTTTATAAAATTTTAGCCAAATAATACAAAACTCATTATTTTTTAAAAATTGTTAACTTTGTTCACTGTCTTAAAATTGTTTTTTAATTGTTTACTTTTTAAGTAAACTATATACCCAACGGGGGGCTTTAACTCACCATCTTGAGATCAAGAGTCACATGCTCCACCACGTGAGCCAGCCAGGTGCCCCCAAAACTCATTAGTTATAAATGAAGTTGGATTCAGACTGTATTGCAGGCAGGTGCAGTAAGTTAAGTTCATCTGCTCAGATAGTTACAGTTTTGTTTTTGTTTTTGTTTTTACTAATATTGTGGAGAAGACAAGATAAAAGTCTTGTCTTAGGTGAATAAAAAATTCACTTAAGTTTCAAACACTTAAATTCACTTAAATTTCCCCTTTCTTCCTTCCCTGAGAATTTCTTCCCGGAAGTATGCATTTCAAAGGGATGGCCTAGATAAAAGTTCCCGGTGGAGACCAGGTAGGACATTTACATCTTAAAAGCACAGGGAAAGAATGTAAGTTTCCCCCCAAAAGAACTTTTGTTTCTGAAGGCCAGAATTTTTACAATAATTACAGGGCTTTTGAGATGAATAGGGGACGTTTTTGGATGGGTAAAAAGGATAGGTAGCCTTTGAATTGCTTCTAGAGCTATATTTCTGGTTTTGCAAAATTTTCTAAGATAAGGACAGTTCCTTTTAATTCCTCAAAGAACTGAGTTGTAGCCTAAATAATACCAAGGGGCTGAACCATTCATCCAAGTATATTATCTTTAGTTTGTTCCTTTACATCAGGGAGATCTTCAACTAATACGAAAATCAAAAAGATTCTTATGTTCTGGATTTAGAGCTTTGTTTTGGAATGTCTTAGTAAATCCGTTCACAAAGACTTCAGAAAGTTTTTTCCCTCTGGGTAAGTTTAGCTTAGAAAAAGCATTTAAGAAGTTCTATCAGGCTCTGAGTATCAGCTTCCAATTTGGCCAATTTCTGACTACAGAGAAACTTTGGCAAAAATCCTTTCAAATATCTTCTCAGTTTTCAGCTGGGATAAAGAGTAGAAAATATCCCTGGCAATACTGAACAATGCCTTGGATATAAGAAGAGAGGATACCAGATGTATTATCCTCCCAAGATCCAGAGATACTCCCTAAGACAGCCAAAAGAAAGGTTAATTTTTCTGAAGGCTGGCAGCACTTTGGTAGAACCCTAGCCACAAATGGAGTAGGGTTTTAATCCACATTTCTGTCCATCCATATCTAACCACAAATGGGGCACAATCCACATTTCTGTCTGGCTATATTTTGGGGCCCTCAACCTGACAGTTACCAAGTAAAGTTCTCAGGACACAAAACAAGACAAATAAGAAGGTAATGGCTGTCCCTGGAAGAGAAGAGATTAACAAACAAGAGTGGATTTAGAGAGGAAGGTGCAACATGAAATTTTATTTTCCTCCTTCACCAGGCATTGTAGACAGAGATTTGGGAGAGCTAACTCTGATAAGAATTCTTTTTTTTTTTTTTTTTTTAAGATTTTATTTATTTGACAGAGAGAAACACAGCCAGAGAGGAAACACAAGCAGGGGGAGTGAGAGAGGGAGAAGCAGGCTTCCCGCCGAGCAGGGAGCCCAATGTGGGACTTGATCCCAGGTCTCTGGGATCATGACCTGAGATGAAGGCAGTCGCTTAACCAACTGAGCCACCTAGGTGCCCCTCTTATAAGAATTCTTACACTTTGCTTGCTTCTGCTAACTTTTTCCAGGATCTCATCTATAGGTTCCAGTATTTACCAGAATTGCATAAGTTTTTCCATTAATTTTTAGTTTCCCTTGGCTGTTTTACTTTTTTTAAAGATTTTATTTATTTGACAGAAAGAAACACAGCTAGAGAGGGAACACAAGCAGGGGGAGAGAGAGGGGAAGAAGCAGGCTTCTTGCCAAGCAGGGAGCCCAAGTGAGGCTTCATCCCGGGACTCAGGGATCATGACCTGAGCTGAAGGCAGATGCTTAATGACTGAGCCACCCAGGCGCCCTTCCCTTGGCTGTTTAAGGGAAACTAGAATCTATAAACTATAACAGTTTATCAGAAAATCCTTCAGAGTCCTGTCAACCCTAGAACAGCCCATATAGGAGGTCAGATATGGGGTGTCTGGAAGACCACTGCCTTGGTTGGACTTTTATTAATAGTCTTGTCATCTCTTCAGAGTACAAAGGCAATTCAGACAGAGGATTACTAGAAAGCATACTCAAATAAAGGAGGGTAGATGGGAGCAGTAGGAGTTGTCAATCTGAAATTCTTTTGTGTCTCTTATATCTTTAATTTTACGTTAGCCTTTTATAACAAATCTTTCAATGAAGCTATTTTGGAATTTTGAAGTCTTTTGGAGACTTCTGAATGCCAATTAAAGTAAGTATCCAATTCTGTTTGTTTGACTTAGGAATCCTTGCTTTCAAGTACATTTCTTAAATGAACAATCTTGTCTAATTGGTATAGTCCCCATAATGGCCATTGTAATTCTAGGTTGTTTTTAGTAAGACTGTCATTTTTGTAGATATCTACAGTTTCCGGGACCATAGTTCTTAGACATAAAATAAGCAGGTGAGCTAGAAGGTGATACACTGAATCCTTTGTAACTTAAGAATCCCATTTCTTTAGCTACACTCTAGGTCTCTGGGAACCAAATTAATACCTAAGAGTGATGTGATACTAGGTTGGGAGAATGTGTGCTGTTTTACAGTGTACCTTATTGCAGAGAAATTTTTTTGAAGTTGGCAGATGACCTAGTGTCAGTATGACCTCTTCCATGACCAACTTACCCTAATATGGGAGTCTTAGAATTAAGTGGTGAGCATTCGAAAAGCTTTTACGTGCTTAACTCATGCCTACCAACTTTGTGGCTTTTGGCTTCTGAGATTGTCTTTAGCAATAGCCTTTATCTACACAAAACAATACAAACAAAAATATTAACATACCAAAGTAACCAAAGAGATATTACTGTGAACTGACCAATAAAAGGCCTTGTATGTACCACCAGCAATTCCCAACATGGAACTGGGGACCAGGGAAAGGACTGAACCAGCATACCCCAACAAATGGGAACTGTGGACTAGGATTCCAATCAAATGAGGAACTGTGGACAAACTAAGGATTAAAGACTTGGCTTCTAGACAGAACATGCTGCTGGTACAAACTGACCTGCTAAGCCCTGGGCTAGGAATTGTGGACTGAACCACGATCTAAGAACTGGCATTCTTTTAGAGCCTTTGTCTGTCGAAACTGAATTGTTGACCTGGCATAGAAAGCCAATTAGATATGGAGCTCAAAAAAGACAGCAGAGCTCACTGGGGTGCCTGGGTGGCTCAGATGATTGAACGTCCTCAGGCATTCTCCACACCAAGTGGGGAGTCTGCTTGTCCCTCTCCCTCCCCCTCTGTCCCACCTCCCACAACTGCTCTCTCTCAAATAAATAAATAAAATCTTAAAAACAAAATAAAACAAAACAAAGAAACAAACAAAAAACAAAGACAGCAGAGATCAGAACAGAGAGGAATTTATCCACAGCCTTCAAAAATGGCAAGAAAGAGAACTCAAAGGGTCTGTGAGTACCAGTGTCTATGTTTCTTATTTTCCCAGAATCCATCAGGAATTTCCTTAGGATCCCACTGCTGCCAACAAATCTGTTAAAAAACAAACTCAACTGAGTAAATTTTAAAGACCTTACTGGCTTTCCTCAACAAGTCATGACTTGGGCAGCATACCATCTACATCTGAGAAGATATATAAAATGAAAGACTTGTACAGGTAGAAAGAAAAGGGATAAGGAAGTACTAGTAAGAAAGCAGATTGGTTGTGGCAAGGTTATCTTCCTTCAGGGGACAGCAGAGGTCTATCAGTCAGGTTACCTCACTACTGCTGACCAGGTGATTCCAGATGACTAATTTAAGATTCCATTCCTGAGAGATGCTAAAATTGTAATTAAACTGGGTATTAAGTCTCAGTTTCATGACAATGAGACTTAGCATAAATGACTCCATTTTGGGTCTGCTGTCCCTTTTTTAACAGAGGTTTGAAAGTTATTCAATTTGGGGAATTCTAAGAAAAAGAATACAAAATTGTAAATACTAAATTAGAGACAAATTGACTATTAGAATAGAATAAGGAATCACAACACATTACAAATTTGGGTGACAAATTTGAGATCACAAAATCTGGAAAAATATGTGTTTTAACTAAGTAACTAATACATTCTAAGGTGTTTTGTTTCTACATTTTTGGGCTTCAGGTTCTTTAATCATCACTCTAAAGAGATAACAGAAAAATAATCCGGATACTCCTTTAACATAGTTATTTTATATTTATTTTTTATTCGAGTATAGAACAGTTCCATAGGCCAGCTTCTGGCTCTCTTTCTCCACTTACAGACTTCAGGTGCTGGGCGTAAGGGGATGCATTTATATAAAGATTTCAAACCTTGTGATTTAGAATAGTAGGGAGTAGAAATATCCTTGGATGTCCTTTCTCTACCAGGACAGACGGCAATAACTTAACCAAACACAGATAGGACTGCAAGCCATATTTGTGTACCTCATTAAATCCAAATGAGATCTAAACATATCCCATCTCAACTTCTTTGAAGCCAGATCCAAAATTTTGCTCTTGGGCGCCTAAATGCTGCCTGATAGGAGAAGTGTGGAGGAGGAAAAGTCAGCAAAAAGAGTAACCCTAATATCAATTGCAGTAAAAATATCCTTTGCAAATTTTACCCAACGATAATACCATGAGAACATTGTTAGAGTTTCTTTAAGGGCCTTGAAAGGGGCCTCTATAAGTGAAGGGCCCTGAAACTTATTTCCTTGGTTTCCAAGAAAATCCAGCTCTGGAGGAATGGTATAACACAAAAAAGTGGTATTTGTACCAAACATAATACACAACAGTCCATGCCATAGGGTGTCTTTAAAAGTAGTGTTGTATGTGGTCCAATTTTGAGCAGCTTGAGCTCCCAACTCTGTTGAATGAGATGGAGGATGTTCTTCCATGGAGGACGTTCTTTCAGTGTATTTTGCTCCAGAGTAAGTAGCCCTATGAAGATGGAAATGTTCTGATACTGCTAAATCTCAAAGGTTTCCCACCCACACCCCCATTTATATTTGCAAAGGATTTTTTATTTGTAACAGAATTTGCAAACAACAGACCTCAAAACTCCTATATTGGTATAATTAATATTAAACACACCATTTACTACCCTTCGGAGCAGGGCAGCTAACACATATAAAGAAAAAGCATGGCGGCGCCTGGGTGGCTCAGTTGGTTGAGCAACTGTCTTCGGCTCAGGTCATGATCCCGGAGACCCGGGATTGAGCCCCACATTGGGCTCCCTGCTCGGCGGGAAGCCTGCTTCTCCCTCTCTTACTCCCCCTGCTTGTGTTCCCTCTCTGGCTATGTTTCTCTCTGTGAAATAAATAAAATCTTAAAAAAAAAAAAAAGAAAAAGAAAAAGCATGGGGTGCCTGAGTGGCTCAGAAGGTTAAGCCTCTGCCTTCGGCTCAGGTCATGATCTCAGGGTCCTGGGATTAAGTCCCATGTCAGGCTCTCTGCTCAGCAGGGAGCCTGCTTCCCCATCGTTTTCTGCCTGCTTGTGATGTCTCTCTGTCAAATAAATAAATAAAGTCTTTAAAAAAAAAAAAAGAAAAAGCATATTATTGCGGTTATAGACTATATCGTAGAAAGATTACAGCACCAGCACTAAAGAAAGCCTTCAAGGATTCATTAGGATCTAACTAAGCCTTTGCAAACTCATCTATTACCTGCAATTGTAACAGAGTTGCTCTAACTTGTCTCTGGTTAAAGTCACCTTTATGTTGGATATCTTTGCTGTACTTTGCTCCTTGGTAATGTATTCAAACGCCCAGTTTTCTCATGTAGATTCCCCCCCCCCCCTTTTTTAAAAGATATATTTATTTAGAAGTGCCTGGATGCCTCAGTTGTTAAGCATCTTTGGCTTAGGTCATGATCCCAGGGTCCTGGGTTGGAGCTCTGCATTGGACTCCCTGCTCGGTGGGAAGCCTGCCTCTCCCTCTTCTTCTCCCCCAGCTTGTGTTCCCTCTCTCGCGTCTCTCCCTCTGTCATATAAATAAATAAAATCTTTTAAAAAAAACATTTATTTATGAGAGAAGAGTGAGAGAGCAGGGAGAGGGGCAGAGAGAGAATCTTAAGCAGACTCCACACTCAGTGTGGAGCCCAACATGGGGTTTGGTCTCACAATCCTGAGATCATGAGGAGCCAAAATCAAGAGTTGGTCACTTAATGGCAGACTGCCCCACCCAGGTGCCCCTATCCTTAGTAGAAACTCTTGACTCATTTTATTCTTCTTCCTTTGTTCTGCAAATAACTGTCCTTAATGTAAGCAGTCCTTATAATTGTGTCCTCTACCATTAGCCCTATTATAATATTTACCACTAAACTAGGCTATGGCCTATAAGTACATCTCAAAATAAATAAAGCACATCACACAGTATTTTGGTTTTATGAGTACACGGTTTTTTTGTTTTTTGTTTTTTTTAAAGATTTTATTTATTTATTTCACAGAGAGAGAGATCACAAGTAGGCAGGGAGGCAGGCAAAGAGAGAGGAGGAAACAGGCTCCCTGAGCCACCCAGGCACCCATATGAGTGCATAGTTTGTAATCAAATTGCTTACAGCAACTGAATAGTGTAAAACTCTATTTCATTAGTTTTAAAAACAATCCTTTTGGGGCACCTGGGTGGCTCAGTTGGTTAAGCGACTGCCTTCGGCTCAGGTCATGATTCCGGAGACCTGGGATTGAGCCCCACATCAGACTCCCTGCTCAGCGGGAAGCCTGCTTCTCCCTCTCTCACTCCTCCTGCTTGTGTTCCCTCTCTAGCTGTATTTCTGTCTGTCAAATAAATAAATAAAATCTTTAAAACAAAAACAGTCGTTTTGTTCTGTCCCTAACATATAATTTTTGTATAATGTATTTCAGAGAAAAATGTATAGTCTCAGGGCACCTGGGTGGCCTAGTTGATTAAGCAACTGACTTCGGCTCAGGTCATGACCCTGGAGTCATGGGATAGAGTCCAGTACTGGGCTCCCTGCTCAACGGGGGATCTGCTTCTCCCTCTGACCTTGCCCCTCTCGTGCTCTCTCTCTCTCATTCTTTCTCCTTCAAATAAATAAATAAAATCTTAAAAAAAAATTTATAGCCTCTGAGGTGTTGCACAGCTTTTTTCTTTTTAATGTTTATCTTTAAAGGCTGAAACTATTTCTCTAAGGAATACACAGTTTCAAATAGAATGGTATTTTCTACTTAGGGAAGTTTCCCCCACTTCTCTCATTTAACTAGGCTGCTAAAGTTTGATACACCTGGTTAAAGACACATTGTTCCAAAGGTCCTGCCCTGAAATAAGAAAACAAAGACTGACTTAGAGCTGGCAACACAATTATAGCTCCATTGCATGTGCACTGCCTCTCTAATTTTTGTTTTCCTCCATACCAAACTGTGGCTATGCTGATATGATGCTCACAGTTATTTAAGAGGGGAGAAATGTGATCTCTTGTAGTTTTAATGACCCTTCCCTGGTTATTTAAAATAACTTGTTTTAGGCCAACAGGCATCTACTCAATGAAGGTGAAAGTCCTCTAACTTCAAGCTAATTCTTTTAAGAATTTAATTCATTTTTTGGGAAATGTTGGAGAAAGTTTAAAATACTGATATATACTCTCATGCTATTTGTCAGAATTGAGTACTACTGGCATGATCAAAATGTTTTTAGATGAAAGTTTTAAGTTTTAAGTTTCCTGTAAATCAGTGATCAAATTTTAGCACTGGAATCACCTGAAGGACTAGTTAAATAATAGGATGCAGGGCCCTACCCTCAGAGTCACTAATTCAGTAGGTCTGATGTACTGTCACATAATTTGCACATCTAAAAAGTTCCCCCTGGGGTAGTAGGGACCACAGATTGAGAACCACTGATGCAACGGATGTGGATCATTTGGTGATGCATATTTTCAAAAATCAAAGCTGACAGAATCTGTACCTTCTCAAGCACTTATGCCATTTGGAAGATGGAGAGTCATTGCCAAAGCCTGGGGATAATGATGATGATTTAAAGCTTCATAGATTCTTAACTGGCCATTTTCAACCATAGCTGCCCTATGCCTAGTAACATTATATAATCTTTAGTAATGCAAGAAGTCACTGAACAGTGTCTTGCCCTAAGTGTTGTAGATCATTGAGTGAGATGGTCAAGAAAGAATTCTTGAGATGTTTTATGGTACAACTTAGTAAGTTTATTTAAGTTGCATGGGGACGGGGCCTATGGGCTGAAAGAGCTGCACTTTTGTTGTCTGATGCTGGTGGTTATAGGCCTAGTGCTCAAGGGGGAGGTGCCGGGAGTATTAGATCATGAATGATTTTCTCTCAAGATTTCTCTGGTGCTTATCATTCAGCTCAGTATTAGCTAACAGTAAGATGTACAGACAGTCATGAGACCCTTTAAATATGTAGCAACCAATATGAATCTGATCCTTATCAAAATTATGCAGGCTCTAGGTCAGCCTTCTGGGCTAAATGTGAACATTTTCCTGCTGCTATTCCTCATCTTAAGAGTAATCTAAAATATGTTTTTATCTTTTTAATTCTTTTTTTTAAAGATTTTTTTTTTAAATATTTATTTGGCAGAGAGAGAGATAACAAGTAGGCAGAGAAGCAGAGAGCCTGATGTGGGCCTCAGTCCCAGGACCCTGAGATCATGACCTGAGCCGAAGGCAGAAGCTTTAACCCACTGAGCCACCCAGGCGCCCTATCTTTTTAATTCTTTCTTGTGTAACTGTTTACTAAGTGAAGTGATGTGGCAATTGAGAATTATAATTGTTGATTTAAATAATGGAATATAAAAAGGGTGTGATTGTTGTATATCCTCCATACTATTTATTTTTTTTAAGATTTTATGTATTTCCCAGAGAGAGAGAGAGAGCCCACAAGCAGGGGGAGCAGCAGGCAGCGGGAGAAACAGATACCCCGTTGAGCAGGGAGCATGATGCTGAACTCGATCCCCGGACTCTGGGATCATGACCTGAGCCAAAGGCAGATGCTTAACCAACTAAACCACCCAGTCACCCCTAAAATCATTAAAAACTAAATCTCTCAATTTTACCTTACTGCTACTCTGGTTAATATGTAAGTATAATTATAAGATCAAAGAAAGGAAAATTTACCACTTGGAATAAAATCAATATTCCTATACTTTTTCAGTGGTTTTAGATCCTTAGGACATGTGTTTAACATGTATTTTGTTGATTTTTCAATAAAGCATATTAATGAACACATCTCAATTACCTATTGAATAATCTCTCTAAAATGCCCGTCTGTTAGGATTATATTTCCATTTTAGCAGTAATTTCAACTCTGAGAAGATAAACCCAAGGGACTCTAGAATAGCTTCTGCTTGAAGCATGACTTCCCCAGTGTCCAAAGGTTAAATAAGAACAAGTGAATAGATGTAGACAATGACCAAGGATGTCATAAAATCAAGTCCTTATTAATTAATACCATTCTTCAATGTCACAAATGAGCTATGGGGCAGATACCCTAGGCTCAGAAATTAACGGCAATTAAGGTTTCAGGGTGGCCCATTGAGTTGAAAGATGCAACAAAATAAAATGATAAACTGTAAAAGGTAATTCAATAAACAGGGTTGCTTCTCACATATTCTCTAATAGGTCACAGAGGTAGCTTTAAGGAAATAGGAGCCAAGATGGATATTGGATTCCTGGCTTTGAGGTTGAATAGTGAGAAATTCTTGTTCAAAGAGCTTCACCTATGTGACTCCTAGCCTTGTTAGCTATAAAAAGCAATTAACAAGATATAGTTTGCTTACCTCATACGGTTGAGGATTAAATTTAATTATGTACACAGAATTGTTATGTCAACTAAAAAACCCTAGACAAATGTGTTTTGTTGGCTGTTCAGTGAAAATTGATTTTCATTTCCCTAAAAGTAATACAAATTATTTAATCAAGTATACAATCTTTACCTTTTCAAATGCTTTCCAGGGTTAAAATGAGCAATTTAAGGGGCACCTGGGTGGCTCAGTAATCAAGCATCTGCCTTTGGCTCAGGTCATGATCCCAGAGTCCCTGGAGTGAGCCCCGCATTGGGCTCCCTGCTTAGCGGGAAGCCTGCTTCTCTCTCTCTCACTCCCCCTGCTTGTGTTCTTCTCTAGCTGTGTTTCCCTTTGTCAAAAAAATAAATAAAATCTTTAAAAAAAAATGAGCAGTTTAATCATTTAAACTAGGGAAGAATATGTTTAGTTTTTTTCCTTAACGTCATAGTTTTTTAACTGCTCTAAGTCAGAAAATAGTAACAAGTTGATGTGCAAACCTCAAGATAAATATTTTATCAACCTTGTTGGAAAAAAATGACTATGGAAAATTTAATTTTATTTTAACAATTTCACAGTAGAATCTATCACTAGTCATTAGCTGAGTGAATAAGAAAAAAGAATTAAACAAGAAAAAGTCTGGTCTGAGGGACAGAGCTATACGGTGCCTGGGTGGCTCAGTGGGTTAAGCCTTTGCCTGGGGCTCAGGTCATGACCTCAGGGTCCTGGGATGGAGGCCCACATTCAGCTCTCTGCTCAGCAGGGAGCCCGCTTCCTCCTCTCCCTCTGCCTGCCTCTTTGCCTACTTGTGATCTCTCTCTCTGTCAAATAAATAAATAAAATCTTTAAAAAAAAAAGGGGGCACAACTATATAAGAAAATAAAAATTCTAAAATCTAACTAGTTTTCAAGAATAATGTGCAGAATACCATAATTTAAAAATACTCCTGGATTGTGGGCACCTGGGTGGCTCAGTTGTTAAGCATCTGCCTTCAGCTCAGGTCATGATCCCAGGGTCCTGGGATCAAGCCCCATATTGGGCTTGCTTCATGGAAAGCCTGCTTCTCCCTCTCCTACTCCTCCTGCCAGTGTTCCCTCTTTCGCTGTCTCTTTCTGTCAAATAAATAAATAAATAAATAAATAAATAAATAAATAATAAATCTATCCTAAAAAAAAGATAAAAAAATAACTACTGATTAGTAATATGAAAATTTGTCAAAGGAGTTTCTGAAATTAAAAGCCAATTTTTTACTTTATATGTTAATATTGAAGTCACCTAATTTATAAAATAGACATTACTCCCTTGTTCAGTTTTTTCCCCTATATCTTATTCTGTAACTTCCCATTGATTAACATTGCCTTTAATATTTAAAGTACTTTAACATTTTATCATTTGCATATGTCGTAGTATTTTGAATTCTTTTAACTTGTATCAGAGCAGCCAAAGTACCAACCAACTAATACATTAACCTATTTATCTAAACTACTTTTTCTCATTTAAGACTCTATCACTTAGGGTGCTTCCAGCGGCAAGTAACAGAAAATATAATTTATTATCTCATATTAAAGGAAGTCCTGTGGTAGGACAGATTCCAAGACTGGTTCATTCAGTAGCTTAATTATGTATTAAAGGACTGGGCTTCCTCTGATCACTACAGTTTGCCATCCTTGGTGTTGGCTTTTTGAGGAAGAGGGTTAGGTGGGGGTAATAAGGTGGCTGCAGCCCTCCAAACATTCAAAATTATGGGGAAAGCTTGTTACATCACACATTGCTGAGTCCAACCACCCAGAATTTCTCACTCAGTAGGTCTGATTGGGATCTGAGAATTTGCATTGCTAATGAATTCCCAAGTGATGCTGATGTTGCTGGTACTGGGGGCCACACTTTGAGAAACAGTAATTTAGACTAATGATCCTGGAGGGGAATGGATATTTGAGGATCACTGGTAAGATTCATTACAAGATGTACTTTAGCATTTGGAATATAACAGAGAGTTCCTTTTGCTCTCCTCATAGGGTCTAATGCCATTTTTAGTCTGTCAGCTTCCTGTTCAATATTCTAGAGAGGGACACTGTTCACTTTGAACACCAATATTCCTATGTCCCAGTTTCTTAGAAAATAGTTTTGCATTCAGCTGTTTCACATAGGAACTGCTTGGGCCAGTTCAAGTCCCAAATTTACATTTCAGCTTATTTGTTCCAGGCCTGTAGAAAGGTTTTTTTTTTTCTCTTTCTTTCCAGAATCCCCATTTTATTAATCCCCCAAATTGTAGAATATTTGACAATACTAAATTATTTCTAATATCTTCTGAAATAGGTTACATAAACCTTGCTTTTTATAACCCAGAAAGCAAAAATAAAGTTGTCTGAAGGTATATAAAATACTGCTAATCTAATTTCCCATCTGATCATTATATGTAGTGATGAATTTTCTCACTTGAAGATTTAACAATTTGCTTGTGTTGCAAGAACTCCTTTCTGCACCCTCCTGGGTGGCTCAGTGGGTTAAGCCTCTGCTTTCGACTCAGGTCATGATCTCGGGGTCCTGGAATCGAGGCCAGCATTGGGCTCTCTGCTCAGCAGGGAGCCTGCTTCCTCCTCTCTCTGCCTGCCTCTCTGCCTGCTTGTGATATCTCTCTCTCTCTCTCTGTCAAATAAATAAATAAAACCTTAAAAAAAAAACCCCAAAACTCCTTTTTGCCAATTTGCAATTCTCCATCTCTATTATCTACCTGCAAACCACCTTGCCAAATTGCATTTCTTCTTTCTCTGTGGGCTGTTTTATAAACCATCTCTTTGGTGTGGGTTCCCTATTTTGTGTAGTATGTGCAACAGGAATATAGTCTGTTTGCATGACTGTCCAGGGCTAAACTTTAGAATCCTCATAAAACCTGGGGCAATTTCTATGCTGTTGATCTCCCTCTCTATTATCATAATGGTATGTTCTCAGCAGAGGGAGATGATTTCTGCAGGGGGCCTGGAAGGATTAGGGACAAATTCAGGCAAAGATGCAAGCTTTGAAAACATACTTGACTTCTAGAAAATGGAGGGGTAGAAAACTTTTAAGTGCAAAATGTACCATTTTGGTAGTTTGAGAAAATGCAGCCTTTACCAAAGCTCTCTCAGCCCTCAGTGTGCAGCACAGTAAACAGAGACTGAAAGTGTTTCTGATGTGAAATTGAGGAAGGATTTAAATGGAGGGAGGGGGCCTAGGCTATTACTGCCAACACAGCAAGGGGCCAGCAGATATAACATGGAATAGTTTCAACTAATTTATGACAACCAATGTATCTGCAAAACTTACAAAATAAGAAGATGCTGGCGAGTGGCAACTGAATGGAGTTGGCTATTCTAAGGCCTGTTGTTACACGTAGTCTCTAAGCTGTCTTGTCCAAGAATGAAGAGTAGAGTCCTGGATACTTAAGGTAATAACCAAACACTGTGCAGGAAATTCTAGTGCTTTTGACTTTGTTGGGCATTGATATGCATGGCATCAAAACTCAAAGCACAAGCTCAGTTGAAATTTCCTTGTGTGGAAGCAGCCACCACAACACCATCATCTTTTAATTTCAAATGGTTACCTGGGTTCAAAATCTGGGTGTGAAATTTCATCTGCTTTGAGCAGTGCTCAATTTTTAATACTTCCTACAATGATCAGGACTTATTCTTGTTCAGATCAAGTTGTACTAGTTAACCCCTTTGTGGTTCAGAGATTTAAGTTCTATTTTAAAACTTGGAAAATCTAATTCTTTGCTTTACAGGAAAGTAGAAGTTCATGTTTTAGTTTAATCATAGGTAGCAAGTAGCAAAATCAAAGGGGGGTATTATGTTTAAAAGATAAAAAGTTAGGGGGACGCCTGGATGGCTAAGCTTCTGCCTTCAGCTCAGGTCATGATCCCATAGTCCTGGGATCAAGCCCTGCATTGGGCTCCTTGCTCCACGGAGAACCTGCTTTTCCCTCTGCCTGTCACTCCTCTTGCTTGTGCTCTGATAAATAAATAAATAAATAAATAAATAAATAAATAAATAAAATGTTTAACAAAAATAAAAAGGTGGGATTATGTTTATTCATTCAACAACATAAATATATTTATGATGACCGTTTTCCAGATTACCCATTTATTCAATAGGTCTTTATTAGATAGACAAAATGTTTTTGGGCCAGAGATGAATTATGCCAGTTTGGAAACTAGACAGAATATCTTTTAAATGCATACATTTTTACCTCAAGATAAATCTTGGCATGTATGTAATATAGAATATTGTATGTCTATTTTCCGTGGAAACAGTGAAGTCCAGAGATGACTTCTGGATATGAGATTCATAATCACTTTGCTTTTCCTCTCCCTCCTCCCCACCTTTTTAAAAAAAGATTTCATTTATTTGAGAAAGAGAGTGAGAGAGAGCTCACAAGCAGGGGGAGTGGAAGAGGTCAAAAGAGAAGCAGGCTCCCTGCTCAGCAGGGGGACCAATTCCGGCCTCCATCCCAGGACCCTGGGGTCATGACCTGAGCTGGGTTGATTTTTAAGTTCTAAAGGGCCACTATTTCTTCATTATCCAGGTTTATAAAAATGCCAGCTATCAAATTTGTTATTAAAAACAAGATGTGTCAAATCCTCTGTGTAATAAGGCACACTATAAATAAAATTAGAACACCATGACTGTCCTTCCCCAATCTTCCCCATTTGTAGTATTTGCCCCAAGCAGGTACTGGACAAATTTCCCTTTATTGCTCATATGTAGAACACTTTTTGCATCAGATATATTTAATTAATGTAGGTTAAATATTAAGAATCAAATGAGTAGATTTTTAGAATACTGACTCATAAGAAGAAAACAGAGGGAACTTGAACACAATACATTTTGTTTCCATTAATCTAATTAATCTCATTCTAGCCAGCAAATAGTCTATGTTTTGCTTGTTTCTCTGTATACTCTTATACCATTACAGTGCCTATAATTTACAGCCTGTCTTCACTGTATCAGATCCTCACAACAATCTTTTGAGGGAAAGGATCATTATTATGCATACATCTGTACCTAAAATATTGTAATATATATGTATGTGTATGTATAGGTGAGTGTATCTACACACATATATGTACATGATGTAATGCAGTGTACATATATTTTAGTCCCCTTCCCCCAAGATGAGGAGGTGGACATTGCTATACAAAAGTCTCATGACAGGTTAGCTGGTCAGAATGCTGAAAGAATGGGACGCCTGGGTGGCTCAGTTGGTTAAGCCACTGCCTTCGGCTCAGGTCATGATCCCGGAGACCCGGGATCGAGTCCCACATCGGGCTCCCTGCTCGGCGGGAAGCCTGCTTCTCCCTCCCCCTGCTTGTGTTCCCTCTCTCACTGTGTTTCTCGCTGTCAAATAAATAAAAATCTTTAAAAAAAAAAAAAAAAAAATATTTAAAAAAAAAAAAAAAAAGAATGCTGAAAGAAGAAGATTTTCTTTCTTTCTTTCTTTCTTTTTTTTTTTTTTAAGGAAGAAGATTTCTGAAGCTTATGGTTCAAGCATTCCCCACTGCTCTGGCTTGAACAGTGTTAATAAATGCTATCTTTCATTTATACAGGAAGCCAAACCTGTGCTACTGATACTGGCTTGTTTGGTAGAAGAGATGTTCAGACATAAAATAGAGGATCACTCTGTGGAGATGTGTTTGATAAGGCTGAAGGATCAGCTGAGTGGCTGAACCAGCTATCCTTAAAGGCTTTTTGTTGCTCCCAAGCCCAGGAATTTGTGAGATGACCGATGGTGGATTACGAATGCAGGTAGTATGTAACAGGTCTTCTGAACAAAGCTGCTTTTATCCAGTTTCTTTTTTGTCTTAGTAATAGGAACAATGGCTTTCACAGTTTAGGCAACCAAAAAGTAAAATTCCACTGTAAGCTACTTTAGGTTTAAGCCATGCGGAAATATATCCTTGGGGGAGTTAATGATGAATTCTGTGTTAATGCTGGGGTATTGCAGTGCACAACAGATAATTCTGAAGTTACCTTAGATAAATGTCTGAGCTTGGCAGGGTGGGGTGGCTGGGTGATGGACACTGGGGAGGGTATGTGCTATGGTGAGTGCTGTGAGTTGTGTTAAGGCTGATGATTCTGGTGCCTGGGTGGCTCAGTGGGTTAAAGCCTCTGCCCTCAGCTCAGGTCAGGATCCCAGGGTCCTAGGATCAGGGCATGCATCAGGCTCTCTGCTCGGCTGGGGGCCTGCTTCCTCCTCTCTCTCTGCCTGACTCTCTGCCTACTTGTGATCTCTCTCTCTCTGTCACATAAATAAAATAATAAAAAAGACTGATGATTTACAGACCTGCACCCCTGAAACAAATAATATATTATACATTAATTAAAAAAAGAAGAAAATGTCTGAGCTAATTAAAGCAACCCAAAATCAAATTCTGTGTAAGGTTATTACCCTCTATTTTGTAAAATCATATGTTAATATCAAATAATGTCTACATTTACATTTTCTACTTTAGGTGCTTATGTTTTTAATATGATGCTGTAGTGTCAAGGTCCAATAAGTATAGTTACTAATAACCATTGCAAATTGATTACAACACTGAGCAAGAGATAGCACATTCATTGTTTTACAAATGAAGTTTATAACACCACTGGCTGGGCAAAAATCCCTAAACGCAGAAGCCAAAGGTGTGTCATAGATAGTAACTCTGAGACTTGAAACTAGTTTATCCTGATTTTTACAGTTTGTTCTGGAATTTAAAAGTGACTTGGTTGAATAAAATTTCAATGTTATCTTAACTGAAAAGTAAATCTAGAAAGCTGTCCAGAACTTTTGATCCTAGACTAGTTCCACGGGATTAAATAGGGAAAGTAATCCAGTTCATTTGTTTATTTCGTTTTATATTTATTTACTTATTCATTTATGAGAGAGAGAGAGAGTGGGAGAGAGCATGAGAGGGGAGAAGGAGACTCCCCACGGGGCTGGGAGCCCATTCGGGACTCGATCCTAGAACTCCGGAACCATGACCCGAGGGGAAGGCAGTTGCTTAACCAACTGGGCCACCCAGGCGCCCTCCATTTGTTTATTTTGACGTTGACATGTGATCAGAGAACATTTCGGGAAATGTTACAGGACCTAAGATAAAGGGCAAGTTTTAAAATGAGAATAAGTGTTGATGGAGAAAAATACCTCTAGCACACACGGAGGACTCCTGCGGTTTTTAGAGGTTTTTTTGTTTTTGTTTTTTTTGTTTTTGGTTTTTTTTTTTTTTTTTTGTGGCGGAAGCGGTCGAACTCAGTAGGTATAGCCCTGCCCTCTAGTGGATTTGGGTGCGAGAGGACTTCAGTTTAGTCTACTGTTCCCGGCTTACCAAAGCTTAACACCAACCGTGCATAAAAAAGTCACTTATCGGGGGTCTGGGTGAGATGCCGAGCAAGTGAAAGGTTCAAGTAGCAAAAGACATAGCCGGTGGCCGGAGGTAATTCGCGTTCTCTGGCTTCCACCTCTGGATGCTCCAACATTTTAGGTTCCACACACTTGAAAAGACTGAGTAGAGTCCTCCCCTCGAGCTCTGTGTCTGATCCTTGCCTTCTAGTTACGCATTGGCACTTTAGCAGATCCCTTAGCGGGAAAGAACTCTGGGAATTCGCCCCGCGATGACCTGTTCCCGCAGTCAGAGCAAAGCATTTGTAATACAGGTCTGCAAGTGAGGGTAGGAAGTCCCTCTCCGTTCGCCCCTTCCCTCGGAGGTCCTCGCGTCGCCTGCCGAGATTGTGACGGCCACACCCCGACGCGAGGGGCTTCCCTTTTCCTTTGTTGAGAGCGCTCAAATACCTCGGGGACAGGGAGCATGATCGTACCTGCCCGCTCGGCCCGACCCCGCGGCTGCCTCTTGAGAATGCGTGGCCGGGGCTGGGAAGCGGGTGGGTCTTCGACCCTCGCACCCAGTGGGTGCGTAGAAACGGGCGGGCAGCGACCCGGGGGTCAGCGAGGACCTCCACAGGGAAGGTAGGGCCGGGGAGGGACTCTGGCCCGGCACGCCCTCCTACGGGACTGCTTCGCACCCATCCAGAGCCTTTTCTGGGCGGGAGGCCCGGCCTTCGCTTGGTTTCCGCCGTCTGCGGCTGTGCGTGCGAGTGCGCGTGCGCGCGCTCCTCTCACAGCGGAAGTAGTAGCGACAAAGCTCGGTCCGCGGCGGGCCCGGGAGTGCGGGGTGTGCTGGGGCGGGGGGCGGCGGGGAGGGGCCGAACGTAGGAGGCGGAGGCGGGAGCAGACCAGCGCGGCCGCGCCGAGTCGGCCCGGTAGACCGTGACGGGTCCCCTCACCCTCTTCGTCTCCCTTCCCCTCCCCGACCGCCCTCCCGTTCGCTCCTTCTCACGCCGGGAGCAGGCTCCTGCCTGGCGCCGCCGCTCGGCGAGCCACTCCTCTTGGCCCCAGGCGCGCGGGCGCTCCCGCGAGCTTCGCGGGTGAGTCCCCCGCAGTCCGGAGGAAGGGGGTCTGGGGCTTTGGGAGGGCACCGGTATTACCTATTGCCCCCAATTTCCAGAAACTTCCAGGTCCTGAGGGAGGGAGCGTCCGAGGATACCCCGGCTTGGGGGTGTCTCTAGGGCGCCGCCCCGCGGGCTTGAGGTGGGGGCGTTGCGGTGGCTGAGGGGGTGGGCGCACGATCTGGGGGCTCCCGACCTGGTGGTGGGGTGGGGGTCTCCCTCCCCTCCCTCTGTCGTCAGCGCCGCTTCTCTTGGTTTCTCTTGCAGATGCTGCTGCTAGGGGTGGTGGGAGCAGCCGTGGGACGTGTGGCCGGGAGAGGGGGTGACAGCCTGGGATTCCGGGGGCTTCTCTTCCTTGTCCTCCTCTCCTTTCTATTCCCAGTGTGGCCGCGGCTGACACTAAAGACTTTGTAGCCATCAACCCAAGTGCAGTTTCGATGGAAGATGAAGGTAAAGGCCCCTGGCAGACGGGTTCCAACGCGGTGTTGAGGGTGTGGTGGTTTGCTTTTAAGGTGCCTTTCTTTTTCCACCTTCTTATTTTCCTGATTTTATTTTTTCCTTTGTGAAGTATGTAAAGAATTGCTTTTTTCGGGTACAGGCTTTTATTTTGGTAACATAGGACATTTCAGAAATTAAGGCACTGTGGGCTGACTGAGCCTTATTCTGCTTCCCTGAGAAAGCTGCTGTCTTTAGCTTAGGGAATGGAAGGGAAGTTTTCATTTCAGATAACATCTGTGCTTGTTTAAATAGCTATTTGAAAGGAATCACTCTAGGGGAAGTGGAAATGGAGAGGGAAGGGTATGGACTGCATCTCTGTATATTTGCATATCAAGCCTTGATAATTATATGTGACGGATTAGTTTATAAGAAAGGAAACAATTTTTTATTAATGCAGATTTGTTTTTCAGTTCAGAAAAAATAACTTTGAACTTAACAGAATGTTATGAGGTGATTTTCTTGCTTAGAGTTCCTCCGTAATTCAAAACACCATTTAGGAGGCTGACAGTGGAACTTCTTTGTCCACTGTACACTTTGGACCACTAAATTATCATTCACATGTTACTTGATTCCTATGGTTTCATTAAAATATTTAATGCTTTTCGTTACGCACCTCTGAATATTATTTTCTCTCCTGAAACAACCACATTTATTCTGTGGACTGACTTTTGACTTGTGTGTGATCTTTATTTTTTCCCCCCTTCCTGGTCTGCAAGCTGCTCTGAAAGATACTTACAAATTAACAATTTGTCTTCTTGTATCTTTTGGTTTGTAAAATCTGTAACTAGTACAGAAGAGCTGGAATGGGATTAATTGGTTGCTTTCTCACTTGTTTTTCTGTTTTTGAGAATGTAAGGTCACTTGTTCCCTAAGTAGAACTGGTAATTTTAGAATAGACGTTTCTTATATGCATAATTTGTTTTGTTGCCTGAGACCCTGGGATATGTGGGAAATACAAGAAGCACAACTATATTGCTCAGTTTTACTCTAGATGGATAACTGGTGGAAGACATTTTCTGAAATACTCAAGTATGTAACTACAGAGGAGTTATACCATCTCATTGGGTCATTAGAAATAGCATTTTATTTATTTATTTATTTATTTATTTATTTATTTATTTATTTATTTATTTATAAGATTTTATTTATTTGACAGAGAGAAACACAGCCAGAGAGGGAACACAAGCAGAGGGAGTGAGAGAGGGAGAAGCAGGCTTCCCGCGGAGCAGAGAGCCTGATGTGGGGCTTGATCCTGATCCCGGGTCTCCGGGATCATGACCTGAGCTGAAAGTAGTCGCTTAACCAACTGAGCCACCCAGGTGTCCCTGAAATAGCATTTTAAAATCAGGAATGTTTTTGTCTGATATTAAGGAAAAAATTACTTTTCTGAGGCTTTCTCTTTATCTTGGTTTACAGATTTCAGAAACACAAAACCTTTCTTCACAAGAGACAAAGAATATTAAATGCATTCATAGACCTGTTTCTTGGTAGTTGTATCTTAAATAACATCAATAACTTCTGCTTTCGGAGAGTTACAATTTTTAAGAGAGTAGTCCAAAGTAGGTGTATTCTTAGAGGTTGCTTTTGTTTCTTGATTTCTTAGGAAAAGGAGCATGACTAATAAAGCTGATTCTCATATTGTCTATTGACGTTAGGAGGCGTGGTGGTGAAATGGGAGCATGGTGCATGCTTGCGTCTGACTGAGTTTGTATTATTTGGCCTCATAGTAGGATACAGTTCTTAACAACTTGTAGGGGTTTTCTGCCTGTAATAATCAAGAGGGTTTTTTTTTTTTTTGGTCAGTTTCTCATTACCATAACGTTTTTCCTTTCCTCACATTTAAACAGCTTTAAGAAGAATTTGTATATAACCTAGAATTTTCAGTGGACTGTTTTGAAATACATAGACTATTATTGCTTTTCTTTTTATAATTAGTATTCTCCTTTGACATCATATATCAGTATCTTGGGAGTGTGAAAAAGAATGGATTCAAGCCATGCCTTAACCACTAAAAGTTGTGTGGCTTTAAGCAAATTATAGTTTACTTTTGAACAATGTGGGGTTTAGAGGCACCACCTCCCCCAGTTGAAAATGAACTGTAAATTTTAACTCTCCAGAGCTTAACTACTAATAGCTTATGGTTGACTGGGAGCTATATAGTAATTGGTAATAAAGTCAACACATATTTTGTATATGTATTATATACTGTATTCTTACAAGAAAGTAAGCTAGAAGAAAGAAAATGTTAAGAAAATTGTAAGGAGGAGAAAATACATTTACTGTACTGTAAAAAATCTTGATGTAAGTGAATCTACGCAGTTCAGACCTGTGTTCAGGGGTTAACTGTACTTCACCTTTCTTAGTCTCGGTTTCCTCATCTATAAACTGGGATTAATAATACTTAATAGTTGGGTGAAATCAGAAATTTGGGAGAGAGGAAGGCATTTAAGAGCATGTGCTGTGGAGCCTGGCAACCTGATTTGAATGCCAGATCCCCACTTAGCATAACTTAACTTTTTTGTGCTTCAGTTTCTTCATTTATAAAATAAGGGTATTGATAGAACCTACTGTATGAGATTTTTCTTAAATGTTTTATTTGAGAGAGAAAAAGAAAAAAGGAGCAGAGGTGGGAGGAGAGGGAGAAGCAGACTCCTTGCCTCCTTGCCGAGCAGAGAACCAGATCCCAGGACCCTAGGATCATGACCTGAACCAAAGGCAGATGCTTAATCAGCTGAGCCACCCACGTGCCCCGCCCCCCATGTGAGATTGTTAAAAGTTTCTGGCACAGGGGCGCCTGGGTGGCTCGGTTGGGGACTGCCTTCGGCTCAGGTCATGATCCCGGAGACCAGGGATCGAGTCACATATCGGGCTCCCTGCTTGGCGGGAAGCCTGCTTCTCCCTCTCTCACTCCCCCTGCTTGTGTTCTCTCTCTGGCTGTGTTTCTCTCTGTCAAATAATATAAAATCTTAAAAAAAAAAAAGTTTCTGGCACATACAAGTGCTCAATAAATGATTATTATAAATAGCCTAACGCAGTGTTTGCATACTATTTTGCCATCTGGCATTAATGTTAGGATAGCTGAATATCGAAAGGAGGAACAGTCGTGGACAGAATGCTCTGTATGAATTTGTTGTTATTAGTTAGAGAATGGGTGCATCAAGTACAGAATTTTCTGTACTGTTACGGTATTAATTCTATAGAGAAAGTTGGAGCTCCAGCAGGAAACCAGAGGCCAGTGTGGAAGGAGACAGGTTTGGATTTGAATTCTGACAGGTAACTTTTCCTCTCCTAAAAAGATCTATCAGTTAATTGTGTTTCTTAGTTTCCCCATCTGTAAATGGGATAATGCCCTCTTGGAGGTTTGATGTGAGGAATAAATGAAGCCTGGTATGTGAAGTGCCCAGAATGATTGTTGATACATGGTTAGCAGGCATTAGTGATTAATTACTACTATTCTCCGGAAGAGACTCCTCTAGGGGATAAATAGATAAATTACATCTCTGGGTATGTATAGGGTAGAATTGAGAGTAGCTCCCAGGGGCATTAGCACGAAGGTTAGTTCTTAGGTAGTGTGCCCTGTCTACAGTGGTTGTTGGAGGGAATGACTATCCTTGTAATTCCTTTCAACAGTGGTGGTAATTTTCTTTGGCACTTCAGTTCCAGTATTTCTGGACCTTTGTCCCATGTCTTACTTAAACTGTATCAGCAGAGCTTACCTGGTTTTTAGCCTTAGCCTCCAGGATGCCTTGTGAGTATTTCTGGCCAGTCACAGGAAGTATTTGAAGTGTTGATTTCCTGGAGTTGCAGGGATTGGTCCTAGACATCCCTTTGTGGAACTCCTTTTGCATGTTTGTTTTGAATTTGAATACCACCTGGGAATCTGAGATGTACGAGTAATCGTACATCTGAAAACCTGAAGCTGATATGGCTCTAGATATTTCCTTGACTAGTGGATAAAAATAATAATCTTCAAGATTTCAGGACATGTTTAATTTATAGTTATAGGCAGGGCTAATAGGTCTAGAATAAATTCCCCTGATCTCTTTGGATAGCATTTGGAAATGATAGTATGTTTATTTATGCTTTCTTTTAAAAATAGTTTCTTGGTCAAATTGTTAATCATCTAAGAATGTCTCCAGAAAAGATACCGTGTTAGGATAAGGATAGTTGGAGGAACTGTAAGTAAAACAGACGAGAAACCACCTTAATTGCCTTCCTTTGACTGGAACCAGGAAGCCAGATTATAAAAATACTTTATATCCTTAGGTGTGAAAAACATATTTTGTTTGCACTTTTGTCAATAAAGTGATAGTCTTAATATTTCTAGAAGAGTTGAATCTGAAAGAAGTTATGTATGTAACAGCATCTTATAAAATGTAGTAATTTAACCTAGAGGAAGGATGCTATAGAGATTTGTAAACAATAGTTTTCTACAGTTGAATTCTAAATACTTGATTTGTCTTAATGTTTTTATCATTCATGTAAATGTCAGCAGAATTAAACTTAACTGAAGCAGTGTTGATCAAAATAGTCTCCTAGGAACTCACCCCTTGGGGCTCAAGCCTGATTTTCTTTTGAGATCTTGCTTAACCATAATATGTTTGACTAGGTTCAATTTTGTTTTAAAGCTGGAAAGAATACCATAGCTTGATGGTGAAGTTAGCTGGTGTGAATTTTAAATAACAGTTATTACATATAACATCTTAAACAACTCTAAAGGGTCAGTTCAAAATTTTCTCCAATATTTACTTTGTTAAAAGACAGATTCTTTTGGGGCCGCTGGGTGGCTCAGTCTTTAAGCGCTTGCCTTTCGCTCAGGTCATGATCCCGGAGTCCTTGGATCGAGCCCCGAATCTGGCTCCCTGCTCCGCGGAAAGCCTGCTTCTCCCTCTTTCACTCCCCCTGCTTCTGTTCTCTCTTTAGCTGTGTTTTTCTCTGTCAAATTAATAAATACATTAAAAAAAAAACACACATATTCTTTTAATAGTGATTTCAGGCTTCAGTTGTGACAAGATTATCTTTTTGATTTTCATATGGACAAATGTTGGTAAAAAGCAATGAAGTAAAACTAATAAGGCAAGCTCTGTATTAATGCTATTATGTTGTACAGGAAAGTGTTTCTCTGAAACAGAAATGACAGGCTAAATTGATGCATTTCCTTTTGAATTTTTATGGCCGGTATTTATATGCATTTGTTAATATGTCTTCCATCTCAAAGGCTTTAAGTTACTATTGACAAAAGCATAAATCTTAGAATTACAAAGAAATTACTCAAATTGTGTTGCATGAAATTAGACTAAACTTACTGGATACGTTTAGAAAAAAATTGAGTGAAATGTTACAAGGATATGGTAACATAGGTTATAGCTAGAAAGAAAGTAATACTGTGCATCAAAAGTAGCACCTTAAGATGGCTGTAACTGGGCATCTAATTCAACTTCAATTCCTGCTTTTTTTCTTTCTGCTTCAGATGATAGAGAATGTGTGAATTAGAATTATTAAATATACCTCTTAACTATAGTTGCTTAATAAAGGCCTTTTGGCTTGACTTTTGATCTTTTCATAAAGTTGTTGTCGTTTCTAAACAGGATATGCATATGTCTTTATTCCTTCTGAAAACTCTGACGTGGGAACAGCCTTGTAGAAATTATTTTCACTTATTTATTTACTTGAAGAACCCAGTAAAGTTGGAATAGCAGCAGGATCCTGACACTAAATATATTTGCCCCTTTATAGGAAAATTCAGGAATGATAACAGAAACAGGTAATATTTAGGATGTCACCTATTGTAATTCTCTTGAATATTTTTTAAAACTGGGAAATATAAATTAAAACTTTTTTTTTTAAAGATTTTATTTATTTATTTGACAGAGAGAAACACAGTGAGAGAGAGAACACTATCAGGGGGAGTGAGAGAGGGAGAAGCAGGCTTCCTGCCGAGCAGGGAGCCTGATGTGGGGCTCGGTCCCGGGTCTCCGGGATCATGACCTGAGCGTAAGGCAGTGCTTAACCAACTGAGCCACCCAGGCGCCCCTAAATTAAAACTTTTGACTAGGTTGTGAATTTCAGATGCTGGATTTAAAGTTTTCTGGATTATGGAGTCTTAAAAAGGATAAAGGATTTCCTAAGGATCACTAATGCAATAAAATTCTGTTCCCTGCCTAAGAGACAGATAAACTTTTTTTTTTTTTTTTAAGATTTTTATTTTTTTGACAGAGAGAAACACAGCCAGAGCGGGAACACAAGCAGGGGGAGTGAGAGAGGGAGAAGCAGGCCTCCTGCTGAGTGGGGAGCCGGCTATGGGACTCGATCCTGGGACTCGATCCAGGGTCTCTGGGATCATGACCTGAGCCGAAGGCAGTCGCTTCACCAACTGAGCCACCCAGGCGCCTGAGACAGATGAACTTTAAAACAGGTCTTTGATTTCCTCCCATCTTAAATCAGAGCCTTTTGTTTGCAGTATAAATAAATTAGCCTCGTGGTGTGCTGTATATTCATATATGTTGTGAATATATTTTTATTGCCTTTGCAGTTATTTTATTAAATGTTGTTTGACCATCTCTCTTAAACTTTCCGTAGCGGAATGTTTGCATTAATTACCTTCATCTGAATTTATATATTGGGAGAGGCAGAAGGGTTAGCTGGATCAAATTTTCTTTGGGAATTTCCCCTCTCTTTTCTGTTGAATGTCAGTTGTACATTCCTTAAGAGCAGGCAAAAGCTGTTCATGGCACAAGTGTCAGAAATAGCATGCAAGCCACTTTTTAATGGCATGCAAACTAATCTCTGCTAGGTCCTTTTCTTAATGCTTGTCCGGGTTGCTATTTACTGAGAGTTAACATCTGACTGTGACAGTGTCAGTGATCATGGGTGCCTCAGTGGCTCAGTGGGTAAAGTGTCTCCACTCTTGATTTCAGCTCAGATCCTGATCTCAGAGTCCTGAGATTGAGCCCTGCGTGGGGTGGGATTCTCTCCTCTGCCTCGCCCACGCACTCTTTATCTTAAAAAAAAAAAAAAGTGATCAGACAGGAAATTCCAGTTTCTTTTCCCTCTCCAGAAGAAGAGTGCTGACCACTGTTTGAGGTCTGCCAACCCCTACCCTAGAGGTCATATTCAGTTTTGATATCTTTATGTATACCCTTCCTTTCTTTGAGGGACCAAGAGAGATTAGTTCCTTATGATTATTTCTGTTTGTAGAAAAAAAGGAGAGGAGATTGGCTTGTAGCTATTTTAGAAGGATGGGAATGGAGAGTGGGGATGGGTGAGGGAGACATTTTACTCTTAGGAAAAATCAGCAGAACTTGGGTAGTAATTAGATACAGGAAATGAAGGGGAAGGTTGATTCAGAATGACTACAAACTGTTAAACCAGCATAGAGGTACCACTGGCTCGCTGGAGGAGTTAGCTGAGTTGGAGACAGGCCAAGCAGAGTATGTCATGGCTTGCATGTCATAGGTCTGTGTATGGAGGGAAGTTTTAAAATTGAACATCAATTGGGGTAGTAGGCTACGGTTCAAAGTGAGCTCTTGAGGGCAAAAACCCTGTTGTCCCTAATTCATTTTGATTAGCATTTGGCATGTAGCTATTGTCCATTGAATGAAAGTGCTGGCTTCCTCACCTTAACTTATTGGTTCTCAGCTAGGGGTGATTTTGCCTTTCAGGGACCTTTGGCAGTGTCTAGAGATATTTTGGTTAAAACTGAGAGGGTGCTACTGGCATCCAGTGAGTAGAGGCGAGGGATGCTTGTAAACATCCTACTGTATACAAGACAGTCCCTTCCCTTTCCGCTCCCTACAAGGAATTAACTGGCCCCAAATGTCAAGGGTGCTGAATTCAAGAAACCTTATTCTAACCTAGGGCCAAGAAGTTAACTCTTCTAAGCCTTGGTTTCCTCACTTGTAAAGGGATCATGATGTATTCTACTTCAAGCTTATTAGGATTAAATAGGGCAAGGTGTGTAAGTGCCTGGCATGAAAGGGCTGCTCAGCAAATGCTAATTTCCATTACCTTGGTTGATGACTATGAGGAAATTATTTTTGTCATTTGTCTATTAAACAACTTGGGATTTCAAGGCTTCACATATTTTTCTGAGAGATAAGTAGAATACCCAGGAAACCTATAGTGGTTTTTATAATCTTAATGATTCTGTCCTGGTTGTATCACATTATGATTTTCGGTTTTGAGTATTTCATGATTTGTAATTGAGCAGTAGGTGAAAATGCTGAAATCTGGATTAAATGTTTACCTATTAATCAGTGAGGTTAAATTCATATTTCTTGCTGTGAGATCTTTTACTGTTTGAAAGCAATTTTACTGTTCTTTGAAACAAAGACTGAAGGGTTGTGTTACTTCTTTTGGAAAATGCCAGATCTGTGTCTGTAATGCCCTTTCCTTTCTTATCCGTTGACAAAATTTCAAGTAGACTCTTCTCTGAAGTCAGAACAGTTCCTCAGATTTATTTACTAACGTCTTCATTAGGTAGCTTTTTTTTACTTAAGTATCTTTCTTACTTTTTGGTTAAGTGTAGAAATTACCACCAGCTCTTTCACTCATTGCTAGGGTCAGGACACATGTATTTTTCAGTTTTAATATAGGGACCATAACCTGGAAAATGTATTTTAGCCATAGCCTCACCATGTTTAATAATCTCTTTACATGTACATAGTTATGTACCATTCTCATTTTTAAGGAGTTCTTTGCTGCTTTCTCTTTTAGGAAGAGATTGGTTTAGTCTCCCTATACTTTAATATCCCCATTTATAATATGAGATTAATGGATAAAGGTGTTTGAGTTGAGTGAACTATTTATTGGACTCTTACTAGTATTTTTTTTATTAATAGTGAAATTTATAAATAACATTTTTCCTATTTTTTATATTAAATTAAGCTGATTTAAATATACCATTCATTAAATATTTGGTCAGAAAAATTAAATAACTTGAGAAAACCCACTTAAAATGGAAAATAATGTATAAGTGATGAGAGTACATTTTGCGTTAGCAAAGAAATTCTCATTCAGCTTAAACCTGTAGCGTTCAAAGTTGGTAGCTTTTGATGATATAAATTGAATCTGACTACAAGTTGCTTTTAAGGGCTTACATGATCTCTTGAACTTGTAGATGTTTAGGTCAGTTGTGAAGGATGCTGCATTCATGCCTTTGATTTCATAAGGGTTTGGTTGCCATAGGCTGTTAAAGTAAGCCTACCAGTTAACTCCTATGTGAAAGGAATGCCATTGGACAAATGGAGGAACTGGGAGAAGGAATGAAGGAATGTACCATATGTTTGTATAGTTAAATTACTGGCTGGTCCAACATATTATTTTTTTTTACTCTGATGTTACTAGTAAAATAATTGTTCTAGCTGAAAGCTTTAAAAAACAGCTCCATATTTAATGTATAGTAATAATAAAATGGACAAATTTTAAAAAATGTATAGGTGATGTGATACTGCATCCCTCATCTTTGTACTGAATTTGTCTCAGAACTTGGAATAATTTCTACAAACTGATTTATCAGTAAATGGAGTATTATGCCCACCTTTTAACTTAGTCAAAAAAACCAAATTTTTTCCAGGTGTAATTGCTTAATTGCTGTTAAAGTGTTGTTTAATTTCTAATAATAGAAGAAAAATTTGCTTTACTTTCAGAGGTGCTTCTAAAAATCTTTAAACTTTTAAACTGAAATAATTTTAGACTTTCATCGAAGGTGCAGAGTTTGTGTAAAGAGTTCTCAAAACCCCTTTTCCCAATCTCCCTAATGTGAACATCTTATATAATCATAGTACAGTGATCAAAACCAAGAAATTCACATTTAAAAACTCTCCTTATTCTGATCTGAGATCCAATTCTGGTTTCCACCTTGCATTTATTATATATAAATATATATATATATACACACATATATATATTTTAAGATTTTATTTATTTGACAGAGAGAAACACAGCCAGAGAGGGAACATAAGCAGGGGGAGTGAGAGGGAAAAGCAGGCTTTCCGTCGAGCAGGGAGCCCGATATGGGACTCGATCCCGGGTCTCCGGGATCATGACCTGAGCCGAAGGCAGTCGCTTAACCCACTGAGCCACCCAGGCGCCCCTAGTTTATTATATTTTCTTAGTTTCCTTCTATCTCTTCTGTGGTCTTTTTTTCACTTTTCATGATCTTGACACTTTTTGAAGAATACTGGTCAGTTATTTTTTAAGAATGTCCCTCAAAAAAAAAAAAAAGAAAGAAAGAAAGAAAGATGAAACCAGAGAGGGAGACAAACTGTAAGAGACTTTTAATCTTAGGAAACAAAACTGAGGGTTGATGGAGTTGGGAGGGATGGGACAGGGTAGCTGGGTGATGGACATTGGGGAGGGTATGTGCCATGGTGTGTGCTGTGAATTGTGTAAGACTGATTAATCACACCCCTGTACCACGAAACAAATAATACATTATATGTTAATTTAAAAAAAATGTCCCTCAGTTGATTTGTCTGATGTATGCTCATGATTAGTATGTCTTATGCTCCATCATGTTAACTATGATTAGATTAAGGTGGTGTCTGCCACGTTTCTCCACTGTCAAGTTACCATTTTTTCTTTTGTAATGAATAATTAGTGTATTTTTTAGAAATGTAGTCATTCCTTTGTAATTAATACTTTCCTTTTGTGGCGAGGTACTTTGGAACTGCAAATGTCTTGCATGTCATCATACATTTCACAGGCCAATTTTTGCACCTATCAATCGTTCTTGCTGGCTGCGGTTACTATTGTGTTTGCTTAATGATGACTTTGTTTTTTTCATTCCTTCTAAACTGGATTTCTTTTTTTTTTTTAAGATTTTATTTATTTATTTGACAGAGAGAGATCACAAGTAGGCAGAGAGGCAGGCAGAGAGAGAGGAGGAAGCAGGCTCCCTGCTGAGCAGAGAGCCTGATGCAGGCCTCAATCCCAGGACCCTGAGATCATGACCTGAGCCGCAGGCAGAGGCTTTTAACCCACTGAGTCACCCAGGCGCCCTAAACTGGATTTCTATTAAGGAAGAACTGTCCCTTGTTTTCATTTATTAATTATCTGATTATTTATTTACTTGGATTTATAGATCTTTATTTTACTATTTGGGTTAAAATTTAATACTTTATTGCTTAAATCATTCCAGCTTTGGTTATTGAGAACGTTTTCAAATTTCTCCTTTGTCCTTTCTACAATGCCCCCGTCATTTTGTGACTTAAATAATTTGCTTTCTGGCCCACAAGATATTTTAGCTGCATCTCTGTTTTTCCTCTTTATATCAGCCACATTCGCAGTCATTTATCCAAGGAAGTCGCGTTCATTTTATTGGAGAATGGTATCTAGAAACCAAGACCTGAGTGTCATCTGTGCTCAGTACAATCGGGGTGCCATTGTTTCTTGGTTTTCTCTGTAGAGTTTGCAAATAGATTTATCGTAATATATATACATGTTTTTTTATTTCCCTATCTGTCCGTGTAAACTGAAAACCATGACCTCAGGATTCTTTCTAGAGTTTTTCTCCTTTGCCTTGTCTTCTGTTACTTCCTTCTTTAAAGATGAGAAATTTGGTTTTTATCCACAGTATACTTATCTGTTCAATCACAGTACACTCACACACACATACACACATAAAAATAATTTCAGAATTGCTAACCTGTTTTTCCTGTGAGAGACACATTTAAAAACTATAGTATATTTGTCTTTAGCTTTACAGTACACAGTCAAAAGTCTGTTTTCCAAAGTTATTTAGGGTAGTTCTGGTTTTCCCTATTTCTGTATGGTTATGTTATTCATTTACAATGAAATCAGATGTATTTATTAATTGCATTTTATTTTACAATCTTCCCACATTGTGTTTGATTTTAGTTTCCTAAATCTTTTTTTTTTTTTTTTAACAAAGCTGTTTAATTATTTTTTTAAAAGATTTTATTTATTTGACAGAGAGAAATACAGCGAGAGAGGGAACACAAGCAAGGGGACTGAGAGAAGGAGAAGCAGGCCTCCCGCCAAGCAGGCAGCCCGATGCGGGGCTCGATCCCAGGTCTCCGGGATCATGACCTGAGCCGAAGGCAGTCGCTTAACCAACTGAGCCACCCAGGCGCCCCGTGTTTCCTAAATCTTTCTGAAGTAAATGGTGACCTTATCCCTCCTCTATTTTTCTGTAGTGAAGATCTGTTCTTAAAAGGACTGGACTTGCTTAGAGTTAGGTACAACTATAATTGTTTTGGCTGATAGCAGTTTACTTGAAAGAAGCTGTGCTCTGGTGATCATTCTCTTGGGCTTTGTTCACTTAGTTCCTTAGCTACAGCTTTCATTTCTACATTTTCTCCATTTGGGAATTTGTCCTCTCTGTGGTTCCACAAGTGTTTGAAATCAGTCTTCAACTGAATCTTTGTTGTGGATGCATAGTTTTTAGACCCAAAGTCAGTTACAGGCTGGGGTAAATTATATTTTGCAGATTGTGTCATCTGTTGGTTTTTATTTTTGAGATGTAATTCAAATACCATAAAATTTGCCATTTTTTTTTTTTTAAGATTTTATTTATTTGACAGAGAGAAACACAGCTAGAGAGGGAACACAAGCAGGGAGAATGAGAGAAGGAGAAGCAGGATTCTCCTGAGCAGGGAGCCCTATGTGGGACTTAATCCCAGGTCTCCGGGATCATGACCTGAGCTGAAGGCAGTCACTTAACCAACTGAACCATCCAGGCACCCTAAAATTTGCCATTTTAAAGTGCGTAGTTCAGTGGATTTTACTATGTTCACAAAGTTCTGGGTCAAACTAATTCCAGAACATTTCCATCACGCCAAAAAGAAACCCCTTACCCATTAGCAAACACTTTCTGTTCTCTCCTTTCTCCAGCCCTTGACAACTATTAATCCACTTTTTGTGTCTATGGATTTGCCTCTTCTGGGTATTTCATGTAATGGAATCATGAATATGTGACTTTTTTGGTTTGACTTCTTTCATTTCAGCATGTTTTCAGTATTTATCCATTTATAGACTGTCATTTCATTAATTTTTTTGGTTGAATAATATTCCATTGTAGGAATTATACTACATTCACCAGTTGATAGACATTGGGTTGTTTCTGCTTTTTGGCTATTGTGAATAATACTGCTATATTCATGTATGAGTTTGTTTTTTTTTTTAAGATTTTTTTTTTGTTTATTTGACAGAGAGAGAGTGAGAGTGCACAAACAGGGAGGCAGACAGAGGAAGAGGGAGAAGCAGGCTTCCAGCATGGGGCTCAGTCCCAGGACCCTGGGGTCATGACCCAAGCCAAAGGCAGACGTCCAACCCACTGAACCACATAGGCACCCATGTATAAGCTTTTGTGTCAATATATGTTTTCAGTTCTTTTGGGTATATACTTTGTTTATGTGTGTGTATATATATAGATATATAGCTAGGTTATAAGGTAATTCTGTATTTAATTTTTTGAGGAACTCCCGCAGAGGTTGCACCATTTTTCATTCCCACCAGCGGTGTATGAGGGTTCCAATTAATTTTTCCACATGGTCTCTGACATTTGTTCTTTTCTTTTCTTTTTTTTTTTTTGTTTCTTTTTTTAATTGCTGTTCTGAGGGGTATTAAATGGTATCATGTTCTGGTTTTGATTTATAGTTTCTTGATGGTAAATGATATCAAGCATCTTTTCATGTGCTTGTTGGTCACATGCATATCTTTGGAGAAATGTTTAATAAACTCTTTGTCCCTTTTGTAATTTTTTTATTTGCATATTTAGTGTTTTTGAAGATTTATTTCTTTGTCAGAGAGAGAGAGAGCATGCACAAGCAGGGGTAGTGGCAGGGAGAGAAGCAGGCTCTCTGCTGAGCAAGGAGCCTGATGTAGGACTTGATCCCAAGACCCTGGGATCAGGACCTGAGCTGAAGGCAGATGCTTAACAGACTGAGCCATCCAGGCATCCCTGTTATTTGGATTTTTTATTGTTGAATTATAAGATTCTATTTCTTATAATACTGAATTTATAAGATTCTATACATATTCTGTATACTGGATAGGAATAGATCTTTTTTTTTTTCTCTCTCTTTTTAAGTTTCATTTATTTAAGTAATTTAAGTCATCTCTACCTCCCATGTGGAGCTCAAACTCATGACCCTGAGATCAAGAGTCACATGCTCCTCCAACTGAGCCAGCTAGGCACTCCCTGGATAGAAATATATCTTATACCTGTACTTGGACAAGCATACAGAAAGGTTTATGCATGGGTGTTTACTACAGCGTTTATGATACCCTCGTCAGACATATGATTTGTAAATATTTCACCCATTCTACAGGTTGTCTTTTCATTTTCTTTTTTAATTTTAATTGTCTTTTTGTTTTCTTGATGGTCTTTTGGAGTACAAACTTTAAAAATTTTGATGAAGTTTTGTTGTTTACAGTTTTGATTTATATCTAAGAACCACACTGCCTGATTTATGGTGACAGATCTATTTTTTTTCCCTAAGAATCTTTGAGTTAGTATTTGTATGTGGTGTGAGGTGACTGTCCAGTTTTATTCTTTTGCATGAAATAACCAAATAGTCCAACACCATTTCTCCAGTGAATTATGTTGGCATTCTTGTTAAAAATCAATTGACCGTAGATGTATGGGTTTATTTCTAGACTCTCACTCTGTTCATTGGTCTGTATGTTGTGATGCCATTACCACACAGGATATCCATGGCTTTTACAGTAAGTTTTGAAAATGGGGAATATGAGTCCAGTAAGTTTGTCCTTTTTCAAGATTTTTTTTTTGTTTATTCTGAGTCCCTTACATTTTCATATGAATTTTAGAATTGGTTTGCCCATGTCTGTAAAAAAAGGCAGTTGTAATTTTCACAGACAGTGCATTGAAATAATTGTACTTTGAGGATCTAATATTTCCTAGTTTGTATATAGGTACAAACGTAAGATCTTTTTGAACATTTGAATATCATTTTATTTTAGATAATGTACCAAATGGCTTTCAAAGTTGGAATGGTCTTATTTTATTACTCTCTTCTTCACCCTCCTTCTCAGGGAATAACTGAGTGAGGGAAAAGATATCTTATTCAGTAAATGGTATAGGGACATTTAGCTGACTTTTAGGAAAAAATGAAAAGCTGGAAGGAGAAAGCCTTTTTAAAAAACTAGCATGAAAAAAACCTCAAAACCATAATAAAAAATTGAAATACATGATCATGTAAAATTTTAAAAAGATAGTAAAAAATAGATGCATATCAATGATAAAAATAGCTGAAAGAAATGACAAAGTATACTTTTCTACAGAAGGCTCTTTAAAAATCTATAAGAGGGGCACCTGGGTGGCTCAGTTGGTTAAAAGGCTGCCTTTGGCTCGGGTCATGATCCTACGGTCCTGGGATCAAGTCCTGCATGAGCAGGGAGCCTGCTCTCCCTTTCACCCTGCCTGCTGCTCTGCCTACTTGTGCTATCTCTCTGTCAAATAAATAAATAAAACCTTTAAAAAAATAAATAAAAATCTGTAAGAAATAACCAATCACTGCCCCTGATTTCAAACTAATCCAAAACTATAGTAATCAGAACAGTATGATACTGGTATGAAAACAGATGCAGATCACTGGAATAGAATAGAGTCCAGAAATAAACACAGGCTTATGTGGTCAATTAATCTTGAACAGAGGAGGCAAGAATATACAATGGGTACAGTCTTTTAAACAGTTTTTCCAGTGGTTGGGAAAACTGGTCAGCTACATGCAAAAGAATGACACTAGACAACTGTCTCATACCATATACAACAGTAAATTCCAAGTGGATTGAAGACTTGAATGTAAAACTTCAAACCATGAACCTCTTAGAAAAAGAACATAGGGTACAAGCTTTTTGATGTTGGTTGTAGTATTTTTTGGACTAGTCTCCTCAGATAGAGGTAACAAAAGTTAAAGTAAACATGTGGGATTACATTTATTTCTAATAATAAAAGATTATTATTTTTTGCGCAGTGAAGAAGATGAACAAAATGAAAAGGCAGCCTTCTACATGGGAGAAGATAATTGCAGATCATACTTCCAATAAGGGGTTAATATCCAAAATACATAAAAAGCTAAGACAACTTAATATAAAAAAATCACCAATCTGATTAGAAGATAGGCAGAGGACATGAATAAACATTTTTTCAAAGAAGGTATACAGGTGGCTGACAGGCACATGAAAAGATGCTCAATATCACGAATCATCAGGGAAATGCAAATCAAAACCACAATGAGAGATCGCTTCACACCTGTTAGATTGGCTGTTATCAAAAAGACAAAAAATGACAAGTGTTAGCAAGGGTATGGAGGAAAGGGAACCCTCATATACTGTTTTTGAGAATGTCAATTGCTGCAGCCACTGTGGAAAACAATATGGAGATTCCTCAGAAAATTAAAAATGGAACTACCATATGACCCTGCAGTTCCACTTATGGGTGTTTGAAGAAATTGAAAACACTAATTTGAGGAGATACATGCACTGCTGTGTTCATTTACAGTAGTGAAGATATGGAAGCAGCCACAGTGTCCATCAGTCATTTGATTAGTGGATAGAGGTGTGTTTGTGTGTGTGTGTGTGTACGGCATAGAGAATACAGTCAATATTTTAATAACTTTGTGTGGTGACACGGTAATTTATCTTTGGGATAATTTCTTACGGTATAAAAATATCAAATTACTCTGTACACCTGAAACCAATAGGATATTGTATGTCAGTTATACTTCAGTTTAAAAAAAAAAAAAGAGCAGTATATGTGGTGAAATAGAATGAGGTCCAAGATGTATTGAGTAGAAAAAAACAAATTGTAGTTATGTAGCCCTATTTGTGATTAAAAACAAAACAAAACCCCAAAACTTTTAACATCCCTATAGAAAACAGCTGGCAGTATACACAAATAGCTAACAGAGATTATTTTTGGGCAGTTGGACTGGGGAGATGGACTTGTTACATTATACTTATTGGTTGACTCTAAAAACAGCAGAATTTCATTTTTAAAAAATCATTAAAAATGACTTAGTAATTAAAAATATTCTGTGTAGGTATAAGAGATTTTTTTTTTCTTTCTGTCAAGTTGAATATTTTTTTATGGTTTCTGTTGGTTTCCAGAGGTAAATGTGTTTTTTTAAATTTGTATTGCTCTAATGAAAATGGATTAGAATTAGCTCTTGGATACAAATGTTCAGTAGCATTTAGAACCTTCTCTCTCATTTCCAAACATTTATAGATATGGAAGAGAAATATGATTTATAATTGTGACTTGGGATTGTGTTAGTTTTTAATTTGTCAAGTGAGGAATATTTAAGTGCTTGTCTATATCGGAGCCTGATTGTGTTATTGTTGTTTTGAGTCCATGTTCTGGAACTTCCAGTTCTGTGTGGAAGGTAACCATTTTACATTATCTTGCTTGACAGAGGTTGTTTGTTCATGTCAGAAACTTTAGTACTACAGACAGTGAGGAAGCAGTGATATGACTCTGCACTCTGCCAGACCATTTCTAGAGTTCAAGGGGACCAACTTCCCACTCCGATAAAAATCACCAGTAGTGTCTTCTAGTAAGTTTTTGGTGATTGGAAACTATACTTTTGTATTTTGGTACTGGTTGTGTCCTTAATGTAGGCAGAATATTATTTCTTTTTTTTTTTTTTTTTGGCAGAATATTATTTCATTTAACAGTCCTTAAAATATTTGAAGGTTCCTCACATTCATTATTTATTTAGAAACAAACATTATTTATTTAGAAACATCCAATTTATGGTCATGCCCTGCCTTTCCTAATTCTCTTCCCTAGACCTAGCAGTCATCACTTATTCCAACAATCTTCATGTTTTCATCTCCAAAAGTGTCACTGCATAAGTTACACTTTAGCAGGCCATAGTGATGCTCTGACATGAATATAGAATCCTTGAAGTGTAGTTGGATGATATAGTACTTTGGAGCCACTACTCACTTGGTCTAAAAGCTGTACTTCTAATAATTCAGTTTAAGCTTTTTTAGCAATAGGATTACACTAAGCATTTTATAGCTTTTTAATTGGTATATTAGGTCAACACAGCATGTGATTTTATGAATTATTATTTTAGAGTCTTATTATCTGGTACTTTTAATAGTTGTATTTTGAGATTTGGTTTTTACGTCTATCTCTTATAAAGTGTATACATGTCTTTGTAAATGCGAAAGTAGTGGTATATTGCCTGTACTCATTGGTTCAACCTGATGACCTCATTTGAATTACGAAGCAAGGTTACTGCCTTTCTTCAGCTTTAAGTTGATGTCCATGCTACTTAGATATTTGTCTGAGTTAATGATAAAATACTAAACAGGATAGAGCCTAGTGGCACATGTGTACTGAGTTATTAATATCATTGGTTCTCCTAGCCAGAGATCTGGCTGTGTTTTTAGTTTAGCAAATTTGTTTTTATTTAGGTCATGTAACAGAATTTATGAAATATTTTGTTGGTGTTAGAAGACTGTACAATCTTGTATTCTAACCTTGTGAGAAATTCTTAGACACAGACTGGTTTTAAATGGTTGCTATTTTCTCCTTTTTACAATTTCTAAAAATCTTCTGCAGTATCCAAGATTTCAGGGTGTGTGAGTTAGGGAGGGGATGAGGGTGAGAAGTTCTTTGCACAAAGGTTGTTTTTGGTTAAAAAGAAGCTTTTAGATTGCTTTAAAAAAAACCCCTGAGCTTTACTGCGGTACACATTCAGAGACCATATAGTTACTGCACTTAAGGTATAGAGTTTAGTGGTTTTTAGTATTTTACATTATTAAATTTTTAAAGAATTGTGTATATAACATAAAATTGCCATTTTAGCCACTTTTTTAAATTTTTTTTTTTAGCCACTTTTAAGTATATAGTTCAGTGTCATTAACTACATTCAGTGTTTTTCAACCATCACCACTGCCTATCTCCAAAACTTTCCCATCACCCCAACTGAAACTTTGTACATGTTAAACACTAACTCCTCTTTCTGCAGTTTTCCCAGCCCCTGGTAAGCTCTAGTCTACTTCTGTCTCTATGAATTTGCCTATTCTGAGTTCATATAAGTGGAATAATACAGTGTATTTGTGACTGGCTTATTTCACTTACTGTATAATGTCTTCGAAGTTCATCTATACCGTAGCATACTAATTTCCTTCCTTTTTTAAGCCTGACTGATTAGTAGGGACTTCTGTCATTTTGCTATGCCTTACAGCTTTTTTGTCCCTTAATTCCAACATTAATTGCCTTTTGTTTTGAGTTGGTTTTTTGTAGTGAAATACTTAAGGTCCTATCTCATTGCCTTTCAGGTATAGCCTATAGTTATTTTCTTTGTGGTTGTCATGAGGATTGTGTTTAATAGCCTTAAGTTATAATGCTCTAATTTGGATTTATACCAGTTTCACTTCATTAGCATACACAAACTCTGCTGCTTTGTATCTCCAACCTCTTTTCAGTTGCTGCTGTCTCCAAATTACATTTTATGCAATGTATGTCCAAAGACAAAATTTAAAAAGTATACTGGTGTCTAAAATCATGAAGGAAACAAAATATGGAGTTAAAAACGAAGGTTAACAATAATACTAGCTTTTAGACTAATAATTTTTTTTGAAGGCGATTAGAAAAAAATTTTTTTTAAAGATTTTATTTATTTATTTGACAGAGAAAAACACAGCTAGAGAGGGAACACAAGCAGAGGGACTGAGAGAGGGAGAAGCAGGCTTCCCGCCGAACAGGAACCCCAATGTGGGGCTCGATCCCAGGTCTCCAGGATCATGACCTGAGCCGAAAGCAGTTGCTTAACCAACTGAGCCACCCAGGCGCCCCTAGAAAAAAATTTTTATTGAAAAGAAAAGGTGGATTCTTGTATTCAGCCAATGAGTACAATTTAGAAAGATGTTATATTATCTAATTGCTTTTTTAAAAAAGTATTAGTCTCCTAAATCATGTAGAAAACAGAAAATGGAATTATAAACCAAAGTTAAAGTAGCACTAGTTTTATAATTACCTACGTATTTGCTTTAAAACTGAGATTTTTATTCTTAAAGCTACTGCGTAGTGTCATTTTATATCAACTTGCAGATCTTTAGCATTTCTTGCAGGCAGATGTACTGGTAATGAACTCCTCAACTTTTGTTTATCTGGCAATGTCTTAATTTCTCCCTCAATTTTGTTAAATATGGGACATTTGGTCCTTCCTTCCTTCCTTCCTTCCTTCCTTCCTTCCTTCCTTCCTTCCTTCCTTCCTGATTCACTGCTTGTCTTCTGTTTTTGAATATAATGTGTTTCTGTATGGATCTCTATGAGTTCATTGTACTTGGACTTCATTGAACTTTTTAGAAGTTTATACTTGTGATTCATCAAATTTGGGAAGTTTTTGGCTATTACGTTTTCACATATTCTCTCTGCCCCTTTTCCTCTCTGTTCTCTTTCTGGGACTCCTGTAATGGTCTATATTGGTTTTCTTGATGGTGTCCCTCAAGTCCCTTATGCTCTGTTCACTTTTCTTCAGTCTTTATTCTTTCTGTTTCTCACGTTTTAAATTTCCATTGTCATATCTTCAAGGTCACTGTTTATTCTCCCTGCTCAAATGAATCTAAATTCCTCTAGTCAGTTTTTTATTTCAATTATTGTACTTAGCCCAGAATTTATTTCTGGTTCCTTTTATGTTTTATATCTCCTTATTATTCATAACATTGCTTTCTTTTTTTATTTTTTAAACTATATTATTTATTTATTTGACACAGAGAGAGATCACAAGTAGGCAGAGAGGCAGGCAGAGAGAAGAGGAAGCAGGCTCCCTGCTGAGCAAAGAGCCCAATGAGACCTTGATCCCAGGACTCCGAGATCATGACCTGAGCTGAAGGCAGAGGCTTTAATCCACTGAGCCACCCAGGCGCCCATAACGTTTTCTTGAACTTGTCCACATCTTCAGGTTTTTGAGTATCTTCAAGATCATTGTTTTAAGTCTTTGTTTAATAGGTCCACCATCAAGTCCTTTTTTAGGGACAATTTCTGTTTATTTTTTCCTTTGAATATACCATACTTTACTGTTGCTTTGTATGTGTAGTGATTTTTGTGTTGAAAACTAGACGTGACTCTAATAATGTCATAAATCTGGAAATCAGATTCTACTTACTGTTCCACAGTATTTGTTTTGTTTTGGCTACTTTTATGTCAGCGATGAGCCTGAAGTGGAAGTGTAAATTTAAGGTCTTCTCAGGTCTCTTCTGAGCCTGTGAATTTCCCTGGGCATTCACAGTGACTTAATTTCTTCCATATCTGTAGTTGCTTATTTATTTACTTATTTGACAGAAACACAGCTAGAGAAGGAACACAAGCAGGAGTGAGAGAGGGAGAAGCAGGCCTCCCACCCAGCAGGGAGCTCAATGCGGGGCTCAATTCTGGGACTCTGGGATCATGACCTGAGCCTAAGACAGATGTCCAATGAATGAGCCACTCAGGTGCCCCTATACAGTTGCTTTTAAATGTCCTTGTCGTTAGTGTCTCTAGTGTCTTGTTCTCAAAAGGGGAAAGGAGAAAAATGAATGGGGGAAAAATGGTTGCTGGCACTTTAAATCCTCTGGAAGTCATTTCAGCTGGAGGGGGTAGAGGTTTGCAACAATGTGGAGAGGTGGAAAGACAATTGCTGGCCAAATGCTGGCCCAGCTGCCTCTTTGTGCCTCTGTAGTCATAATTAGCAGTCAGGGATCCTAACACAGAGATCCTAGTATTTGGAGAATGGGTGCTTTTTGCTCACCCTGGCTTCTATCAGTTATGTGCAAGTTCTCCAGGAATACATGCACAGCCCCTGCCAGGGGTTGGGGGATGAGGAGTAGGGGTGTGTGTGTGTGCGTGCGCGCACACAGGATGAGTAGCTACTATTGTGTAAGAGCTGAAATGGACTGAAATAAACTGCAGTTTACCATTCAAGTTTTGTGGAAGTTGTGAGCCTTTCTTGTATTCTAAAATAGTTACATCACAGAGATTTTGCCAGCATATTGGTTATCTAGGTGGGGAAATAGATTCCTGGTTGTTTCCTACTCCACTGTCCATCTTTCCAGAACCCCTGTTGTTCATTACATCTAGTTTCACCATAGTAAAATTAGTCCTCTAAAGTTGACTGACTTTGGAATTTGTGGGTTATCTGATTAATTTAAATATAGTTCAGTCATTAGGAAAGAGGACTTTAGGGGTACCTGGTTGGCTCAGTCAGTGGAACATGCAGCTTGATCTTGTGTGTCCAGCTTACTTAAAAAAAATGAGGGCTTTCAAGTTAGACATTGATTTAGTTCCTGGCTGTACCACTTACCAATTTTGTTAGTTTCTTTTTGTCTTGGGCAAATTACTTATATAGCCTTTAGTTTTATTTACAAAATGGTAAAGATACTGGTCCTTTTGGAGTTTTCTGAGGATTGAATGAAGTAATAAAAGTACTCAGCATCACCACTGGAGCTTAGCCAGTGAGAAGTGTAAATCTCCTATCTCTTCTTCTTACGACTAATAGTCCTTTTCCTGTTATACCTCCTCAAACTGTTATAATAACATATACTACCGGTATGTGGAGTCCAGAGCTTTAGACATTTGCATCATGTTTCTTGTGGATTTTTAAAAAACAAATAGCTCATCTTTTTAAGTGAAAGTGCTTTATGAAAGTTTCATATTTAATTTTACAACTAAAAATCTATTCAAATTACTGATTCATACATTGATTCATATTCAGGTTACTTTTGGCCACTTTGGGTTTAATAATATCATTTTTGGGAATCTTTGTAACTTACAAAGATTGGAGACTGAAACAAGGAATTAAAAATATGCATTTGAGTTACTAATGAAGTGATTCAAACTACATATTATGGGGATAGATACTGAGGAATAAATAGCTTGGTAGGTGAGTGATTTTTGATTGCCCTTTTCCCTCCACCACTCTTCTTTTTTTTTTTTTTTTAAGTTTTTATTTATTTTAGAGAGCATGAGCAAGTGAGCGGGGGAGGGATAGAGGGGAAGAGAGAAGGACAAGTGGACAAGTAGGTTCTGGACTGACCAGGGAGCCCAACGTGGGGCTTGATCTCAGGACCCTGACATCATGACCTGAGCTGAAGTCGAGTTGGACATTTAAGTGACTGAGTCACCCAGGTGCCCCACTGCTTCTCTTCTTCATGAGAATATATATTTCAATAGAAAGAAGCCCAGTTACTCAAAAGCAAGTATCAGAACCATACAAGTATTCTGCAGTTATATATAATGCAGAGTAAATAGAGAATATACATTAAAGTGAAAGCAGTTGGATCATTGCATCTCCTTTGACTCATTAGTTACTTTGGATGACAGGAGGGTTTTTTTCCTCCCAAAATAGAAATCAAGAAAGGGATTTAAGTATGAATTTATTGGAATTAATTAATTCCTAATTGTACGAATGTACAGTTTTTCTTTAGGGACATAGTCTTACTTAAAACAGTTAAGAAGTCTGTTAGCTTAGTTATTTATCCCTTTAGCAGTTATCAGGAACCAAATATGTGCTAGACATGGCCAGTGCTGGTTTATGCAGCCCTTCGTTCATATAGCCATTGAATTTACAGTAGTGAAGCAGAGGAAAAAAGGCATGTTTGGAGGAGCTGTGATAGCTAAGTAGAATACTAGGGGGTGGGTAGCTAATGCAGAGTTGCAGGAAGATGTCACAAAAAGATTCATAAAAAGAATGGAGCCTGAAAGATTGGTAACATATGGAGTGTGTGGACTGGACCTGGGCCCTCTTTTCTGTAGAGATGTTCTGCAGGCATTTCAGGTATTGGGACCAACTAGTAGATATTTTCCCACATACGCTTCTTGCAGTGGTGAGGTAGGAACTGTGATTTTCTTGGGGTCAGATTTAGAATGTGGTTGTTTTATTGTTGTTGTTGTAAAGATTTTATGTATTTGACAGAGAGAGACACAGTGAGAGAGGGAACATAAGCAGGGGTAGTAGGAGAGAGAGAAGCAGGCTTCCCACAGAGCAAGGAGCATGATGCTAGGCTCGATACCGAGCTCAATTGTCTCTGTCAGCGACCTGAGCTCAAGGCAGACATGTGATGACTGAGCCACCCAGGCACCCCTTGAATGTGATTGGTTTAGTAGAGTTAATCGAGGCTTAGATTTGTATTTTTCTTTTTTTTTTAATTTTACTTTTTCAAAACCATTGCTTTCAATACCAGTTTCTTTTGGCTTAGAAGTGAAACAACTGGTACCAGTGCAGGCAGTGCTACTTGATGAAGTTGCCTGACTAGTAAAATGCAAACCTGTCTGAAGCTATGAAGTCTACGTTTCCCTGTGTAATTTGACCCCTCAGTTCTCTTTATCTATTTATTGTCCCTATACCAAAGTGGTGCTTTCTTTCCTGTCCTCCTTATTCTTGTTGAGGATTGTTTTTGTAAGCATGGTTTTTGTTGGTATGTACTAATCGGGAATTTATTTCCCTGATTGTGTCCTTGGAAGCAGCTAAGGTCATTGGTTAACAGAAACAATTATTAATAGTGGATTCTATGGAGAATAAAACTACTGAGTGAAGAGCATTGTTGTTGTTGTTTTTTTTTTTTTTAAAACAACAGATTAAACATGTGAGCCCCTTTGGATTTGGTTTGTTCATTTTATGTAAAGCCTTAGTCTCATTTGGATTACAGATTGGTTACAGTTGTATTCAACAGACAACAGTTGGAAATAAATGCCAAAATCTATTTCTAAATCTTGCTTAAAGAGTGCTTTGTGCTGAAAATTAAAATGAAAATCTTGGCTTTTATTTTACTTGAACATTTTTTTTTTTAAATGTAAGTCTTTGGATCAGATGGGTCAAATTTAACAAGAGAATGTATAGAATTGATTTTTTTTATTCCATTGTTGGAGAAAAAAGTACAGACAGCATTTTAAGGCACCTCGGGAACTTTACTCATGAAGAAGCATGTAGATTGAAGTTTTTTTCAAGTTGGTGCTAATGTGGCAAATAGAAATTAACTTGGAAAGGATCAGTGATCCCATTCTTTACCCCTGTGTTGTCATAATGGGTAAGAAATGAACTATATTTGTCAAAGAAAGTGGGGAAGAACTAAGAAGAATTCTGCCCAGTAGGGTGGAGGACTTACTGGTAGGGTGGCAGAGGGCTGCCCACATTGATGCCAGAGTTAAACATTGACTAAATGGCTCAGGAAAAAGTTCATTTGCCCCCATGTAAAACATTATTGAATGTATGATGAATTAAGTACATAGAAAAGAAGGTTGTTGGAATTGTAGCTGTCATATTTTTTTATTTTTACTTTTAGGAAAGTCATTAGTATTCTGATGAGCATGAATTAACAGATAAGCAGGGGAAATGAAATGTCTACATTGGGAAAGGAAGGAAGTTATAATACATGGGGCAAAAAAAGCTGAGATTTAGAGGATAGATTTAAAATACTAAATTGAAAGGAGTAGAGCTAGAGGAGGAAATACTGGGACTTTGATAGAAACCACTGTTTCAGATTTTCATTTTGGAGAACAACTTTACCTTTGCATTTTTGCTCAGCTCTAGGAAGGTGAGGAACGAACCCTCTTCTTTAAGTTTTTTGATATTTGAGGATGTCAGTGCAACCGTAGTATATGAATTTTGCATTACAAGTGTCATCTACAGGGAGTCATAATAAGCCCTACCCACAGTCTCTGTGGCATGCATAGTGGTGACCCTGATTTTAAAATATTTGTTAATAATATGTAGTAGAGTAATAAACTAGAATCAGTTTGTTAATTTTAAAATTTTTCAGCCCAGTTCTTTAAATTGGAAGGGGTGGCACCAAAATGCAAGTTTTTTTACAGTGTTACAATTCAGTGACATTAATTACATTCACAGTGTTTTTGCAACTGTCACCACTATTTCCAAAACTTGCATTATTCCAAACAGAAACTCTGTACCCATTGAGCAATAACTTCCCATTTCTCCCTTATTCCTAGCCTCTCAGAACTACCAATTTACTTCCTGCCTCTCGTGAATTTTCCCTTTCTAAATATTTTATTTAGGTGGAATCATACAGTATTTGTCCTTTTGTTTCTGGCTTAGTTCACTTAGCATATTCTGTATGTATTAGAACTTCATTTCTTTTTATGGCTTAGTAATAATCCATTGTAATAATCCATTGTATATATAAACCACATTTTGTTTATTTATTTATCTGTGGGTAGACACCTGGGTTCCCACCTTCTGGCTCTTGTGAATAAATAATACTGAATAAACATCAGCATAGAAATATCTGTGATATGTTGCAGATACTTTCTCCTAATCTGTTAGCTGTCTTGAGTATGCTTTTTGCCATGCAAGAAAATTTCATTTTTAGGTAATAAAATGTATCAATCCTTTCTCTTACTGTTCCTGTATTTTGAGTTATTCTTGGAGACTCAATATTAACAACATGTTCTAAAAGCCATAATGCCCAGTTCCATGAATTGTCTGGTAATTTAGGATGGACTGACTAAATATTACAGAAGGTAAACTTCAAAAATTAAGTGCAAGACGTAACAATACAGAATCTTTAAGGAGAGAAGCAGTATGTCCTAGCTATAACTATAAAATTCAGTAATTTGCCCCAACTTCTACTAATAACTAATTACTAATAGTAACTCAAAATGGATCAGCCACTCAAATATTTAAGAGCTAAAACCATAAAACTCTTAAAAAAAAACCAAACAAACTCAGGAGCTGGGGCACCTGGATGGCTCAGTTGGTTAAATGTCCAGCTCTTGATTTTGGCTCCAGTCATGATCTCAGGGGCATGAGACTGAGCCCTGTGTTGGGCTCCATGCTCAGCAGGGAATCTGCTTGGGATTCTCTCTCTCTCTCCCCCTCTTGCCCTGCTTCTGTGTGCCTGCATGTGCTCTCTCTCTCAAATAAATCTTAAAAAAAACCCAAAAAACCCCACAAAACCCTCAGGAAGAAATCTTCATGACCTTTTATCCTTAAATATGATACCAAAACACAGAGAAAAGATAAACTGGACTTCATCAAACTTAAAAAATATTATGTATTAAAAAACATTATCAAGAGTATAAAGTATAATATACTCATAGTATATATAGTACTTCATAGTATAAAGTGTAACCTGATAGAAAAAATGATCAAATAAAGGGATAAGCCCCCCAAAACATAAAATGACCCCTAAACATGAAATGATTGCAAATTTGTAATTAGAAAAATGTGAACTTAAATGCACTGAGACATCATTTTTTAGTTTTTAGATTGACAAAATTTAAAGTATAACAATCCATCTTGTTGGCAAGGGTATGAGGAAACAGACTTGTACATTCCTGATGAGAAGGCAGCACCCCTCCTGAGATTTGGCAGTATTCAGCAAAATCCTGTGTATGCGTTTCCTTTTGACCTATCAGTTTCGATTCTAGGAGTTTTCCCTGAAGGTACAACTCCAACAATATGAACATCCATATGTAGTTAATGGAGCATTGTTTGCAATTTCATACATAGGAGGAAAGTGGTTGAATAAAACATGTTATATTCATATAACAGTACCATGTAGCTCTGAAAGGAAAAAAGGAAGATCTCTGAGCTGATCTCTGAACTGATGGATTCATCTCCAGGATATACTGTTAAGAGAAAAAGATTATAGATTGTTACTCCAAAGAAAAGAGGAAGAAATAAAATATATTACACAGCTGCTCATTTGTGCAAAAGGAAAAATAGGAAAGATATACTAAAAACTAACGAGATGGATGTTAGGGAGGTAGAGATTGAAGAAATGGGTGTGGTAGAGATTGAAGAAATGGAAGGGACAGCGTTGGACACTATTTTGATTTTCCCTGTTTTGAATAGTTCAGGTATTAGAACTAAGTTCCATGTTTCATATACTCAAAATTAACAAAGATGGGATATGATGGGGAAAAAAATTCCAAATGGAATAATACAATTCAATAAGTGAACCTAGCTATTTCAATTGAATAACCACCGTACTGAAAGGGGTGCATGGGAAGAACTAACACGAGTAATTTTGGAGTACAGGATTTTGACTGTAAGGCTATTGACAAAAAGAACTATAAGCAAACCTAAGACAAAGTATTGTACATAAATATTGTGCTCTAGTAAAAATTTGTTTATAATAGTATAGTTAGAACTATTCGTGTATTCTAGGTTAGAGTAAATAAGTATATATTATGGTGATAATGAGTTAGGTTTTCCCATTGTTAAAGAATTAGAAATAAGGGAAAAAGGTGAAATGAACCTCTGTGGAATTAGATTAGATTTGGTAGCTTCAGTATGGACTAAATGTTTTTGACATATATACAGGTAAGAAAATAGATTTTATGTGTATGTATATACATTCCTTAATTCAGTCTATTGCGAAGGCCTTGATTCTTTGGAGAATATCCAAGAAATATTTTTTGTCAATAAGAGAACCAAGCTCTGCAAAGAAATGGCTAATTCTGTGCTGGGGCAGGGAAAATGCAACGATATGCTTGAAACATCTTGTGGCGCCAGAAAGGAAGTGCTGAAAATTGGTGAGAACTTGTCACAAGGACATAGGAGGCAACCTATTCAAGGCTCCACACTGGCCAAAACTGGGACAGTTTGAGCAACAAAATGAGTAGTAATGGATTTTATACCTTATAGAATAAGGTAAGAATCCATGAGAGAGTATGTATACAAACACACATCAACTGGAAAGAAGGGAAAGTTCTTTATTACAGTAGGATTCCATTTAATAAATGTCGACAGAATGATGGAATTACAAAAACTGCCATTTGGTAACCGCCACATTGATTGCTTCAGGCAAGAGTTACCTAGTAAGCAGGAGTGTAAGGTACAGGATATTTTACTAGTCTCAAAATATTTCTGTACAAGAAACTTACTTAGTACATACAAAGGGAAATATAGTGACTTGATAGAAAATCTTGCAAGTACCACTTTAGGCAAATGTTCAAAATTCATATCACCCTACATGGGACAAACAGCATTTTATTAGTCGGCTCAAAAGTGGCTTAAAAGACAGAAGTTGACTTTCTCACAATTCTAGAATGTGGAAGTCTAATATTAGGGGCAGGCAGGATTGTTCTCTGGTAGGACCTCTCTCAGCCTACAGATCACTGCCCTCTTGCTGTTTCCTCATGGCCTTTGTGTGTGTTCCTTCCTCTTATAGGGACATTCATCTTGTTGGATTAGGGCTCCACCCTTATGGTTCTTATTTAACCTTAATTACCTTCCTAAAGGCCTTGTCTTCAAATACACTCACATTGTGGGGTTATGGCTTCAACATAGTACGTCTGTAGCAAATATATGCGTCTTGATAAGATGTTTTGGGAAAGATGTAATGTTTTGTGGGGTTTCTTCTCTCCCCAAAATGCGTTGCCTGAATACAGTTAGAAATATCAGACGATCTCAAATTGTAATTTTTAGAATAGGGATATGTTACTAAATAACCAGCTTCTGCTCTTCCAAAGTGTCAAGGCAATGAAAGACAAAAAGACTAAGGAACTGATCAGATTTAAGGATACTAAAGAGAGACAGTGGTTAAAAGGAATAGTTAGGGGTTCCTGGGTGGCTGGGTGGGTTAAGCCTCTGCTTTCCACTCAGGTCATGATCTCAGGGTCCTGGGATCGAGGCTTGCATCGGACTCTCTGTTCAATAGGGAGCCTGCTTCCTCCTCTCTCTGCCTACCTCTCTGCCTGCTTGTGATCTCTTTCTCTGTCAAATAAATAAATAAAATGTTTAAAAAAAAGAAAGGACTAGTGAGCCTTGATTGATTTAAAACAAAACAAAACTTAATTTAATTGAATCAGTATTGAAATAAGGCCCAAACACTGTAAGTGGTTAACATGCTTTTAAATAGCTGTTAGTCTAAAAATGTTCCCTTTTTCCCTTGTAGCTTATTGATAAAATCAGATTGTCCTATAGAATTTCCCAGAGGCTGGAATTTGCTGAGTACATTCCTTTGAAGTACTTTAATATGCTGCTCTGTCTCCTGTATTTCCTGTTTAATTTATGGGTAGGTTAAGAGCACTACCTGTACAGTATCATTTTGGAAGATTTTTTTTTTAAATACTTTTTTTTTTTTAGATTTTATTTATTTATTTGACACAGAGACAGATTACAAATAGGCAGAGAGGCAGGGCAGAGAGAGCGGAGGAAACAGGTTCCCCGATGAGCAGAGAGCCTGACGTGGGCATCCATCCCAGGACCCTGAGATCATGACCTGAGCCGAAGGCAGAGGCTTTAACCCACTGAGCCATCCAGGTGCCCTCATTTTGGAAGATTTTAAAAAAAGACCTGTTCATGGGATCTCCACATTTTTGGGACCAACCATACTGTTGATAATGATTTAATTGGAGTTACAGCTGTAGGAATTTTTGAAAGCTCCCCAGGTGATTTTAGTGTGCAGTACACATTAATAATGCACACTGGGTTGAAAACCATGGCTCTAGACCTAGTTATCACTGGTCATATTCAGTTTTAATTTTTTTGCTGGGATCCATGTAGTACCAGTATTCTTTCTTTTTTTTCCTTTACTGAAGTATAATTAATATGCAGCCTTATATTAGTTTTAGATGTGTGATACAATAATCCAACAATTTTATACATTACTGAGTGCTCATTAGGGTAAGTGTGTTCTTAATCTCCTCTATGTATTCACCCGCCCATCTCCCCCCTCTGGCAACCACCAGTTATCTGTATTTAACAGTCTGGGTTTTGTTGTTGTCATTATTGTTTTTGCACTTTTGTTTTGTTTTGCTTATCTCTATTTTTGTTTGTTCATTTTGTTTCTTAAATTCCATATATAATTGAAATCACAAGGTATTTGTTTTTTTCCATGAGACTTATTTCACTTACCCTTATACCCTTTAGGCCCATCCATGTTGTTGCAAATGGAGAAATGTCATTCTTTTTTTACAGTTAATACTCCTTTTATCCATTCTTCTTTTTTTTATTTGAGAGAGAGATTGAGAGAGAAAACGTGGGCGGGCATGGGGAAGAGGAAGAAGCAGACGTGCTGCTGAGCAAGGAGCCCGATGTGGAATATAATCCCAGGACCCTGAGATAATGACCTGAGCTGAAGGCAGCTGCTTAACTGACTGAGCCACCCAGACGCCCCAATGGGATTATTTTCTTATTTTCTCTTCCTGCTACATCATTAGTAGTGAATAGAAGTTACACATTTCTTTACATTAATTTTGTATACTGCAACCTAGTTGAATTCATTTATCAGTTTTAGTAGTTTTTGGTGGAGTTTATAGGGTTTTCTGTATATTAGTATGACATTTGTGAATAGTGAAAGTTTTTCTTATCAATTTGGATGCCTTTTATTTCTTTTTCTTATCTGATTGCTGTAGTTCAGGTTTCTAGTACTATGTGGAATAAAAGTGGAGTACTTGTATTTTTTTTTTTTTTTTTAAGATTTTCTTTGTTTATTTGACAGAGAGAAACACAGCTAGAGAGGGAACACAAACAGGGAGAAGCAGGCTTCCTCCCAAGCAGGGAGCCTGATGCGGTGCTTCATCTCGGGACTCCGGGATCATGACTTGAACCGAAGATAGACGCTTAACAACTGAGCCACCCAGGCACTCCGAGTACTTGTATTCTTAATAAGCATCTCATGCCCAGCTGTTTCTGAAGACAACTAAAGTTTGAGAATGGTCATATTTCATTTTGGATTTTAGATGAGAAGACTGAGTTGGTGACTTTATCAGATTTAGTTGGTGGAAAAATAGGAACTTGCATATTATAGGAGTTTGTGGATGTTTCTGAATACTTATGTATATGATCCTAGATATGTTAGTTCAATTTGGACTTTTCTTGTATTTGACCTGTTTTTCAACCTGCTTCTGTTTAGTAATGCAGTATTTTCTAAAAATGTGTTTCCAGTGCCTTTTCCTTCCCATGCCAACATTTCTTCATTGGTAGGACTGAATAGTGATTGTAAACTGATAAGCCCTGCCCACTTTGAGACACTTGCCAGCTTCTTCTGTGCTCCATGCCACCAGTCTGATCCTTGAAATGCTTCATCAGGGACAGGTTGACTTCCCCTGCTTGCATGGTTGCTACATTTGCCAGTGAAGTTTGATGTCTAGAAGTTGGAAACTTTAATCTCAGCACTGCCAAAGGTGGAAACATAGGGACTTGCCTAGTTCTTGTAGAATAAAGACTGATTTATGGATAACTAAATAAATTCTTTCTCTGATCAGTTCTGCCTTCTTTTTGTACTTTGAGTAAAAGCTCATTTAAAAGGCGTAGGTATATCTTAGGATAATAACACTTTTGTTGCTACATAATTGTCTTTTAAAACTGAAATCCCAGTATTGTTTTTCAGTACTTTTGGTATTGGATATTAAGAACTTTGTTGAGGATACCTAGATGATGAAAGCCAGGTCATATCCTTGTGAAGATCTAGAGTGGGGGGCAGGTGAGACAAGTGCATAATTATATGGTTAGTATAGTTGCCTTAGGAGAAGGGAGCCAGCATTTGAGTACCCACCATATACTAGGTACTGTGCGCACACTTAAAATTTTTTTTTCTTGTTGAAATTAAATTAGTATCATCCCAATTTTCCACTGCGGAAAAAGAGAAGTTAAATAACTTTTCCCAGGTCACACAGCTGTCAAGACAGACTGGGGATTATAAATTGGGATCTAGTCAAGTCTGACCTTGACTAGAGCAGTGGTTCTCCAAGTGTGGCCTGTACTAATACGTAACATACCTTGAGAACTTGTTAGAAACATACTTTCTGGAACTTCCCGGAGACATGCTGATTCAGAAACTCTGAGGTTGAGACTCAGTAACCTGTGTTTTTTTTTATTTCTATTTTTAAATTTTTTAAGGATTTTACTTATTTACTTGACAGAGAAATAGAGAGCACAAGCAGGCAGAGCAGCAGGCAGAGGGAGAGGGAGACTCAGGCTCTCCGCTGAACAGAGAGCCCAATGTGGGGCTTGATCCTAGGACCCTGGGATCATGACCCAAGCCAAATGCAGCCATCTAACTGACTGAGCCACCCAGTGTTTTAATAAGCCCTCCAGGTGATTCTGATGCTAACTGATAAGATTAAAAACCACAGTACTAGATGTTTAAGGCTCTCTTTCCCTCTTTTTTTTTTTTTTTTTTAAAGATTTTATTTTTTTGACAGAGAGAAACACAGCCAGAAAGGGAACACAAGCAGGGGGAGTGAGAGAGGGAGAAGCAGGCTTCCCACCGAGCAGGGAGCCCGATGTGGGACTCGATCCTGGGTCTCCGGGATCATGACCTAAGCCGAAGGCAGTCGCTTAACCAACTGAGCCACCCAGGCACCTCTCCCCTTCCCTCTTTTAAAAAGTGTTTTATTTTTTATTTGAGAGGGAAAGAGCATAAGCGGAGGGGGAGGGAGGGGCAAAGTAAGCAGGAGAAGCAGACTTCCTGCTGAGCAGGGAGCCGGATGTGGGGATTCGATCCCAGGATCCTGAGATCATGACTTGAGCAGAAGGCAATCACTTAACTGGCTGAGCCACTCAGGGCGCCTCTCCCGCCTCTCTCTTTCCCTCTTTTAAAACCGTAAAGTTCTTTGTTTTAAAACTAGCCTGTTTTTTAGATGAAGCCAAAACATATAATACATAAAAGAAAGGCTGTTGTGTTTGAATTTGGAGTGGGATCTAGAACCTTTCCTGTTTTTCCAGCTCTGAAGCGGTGTTTGGTTTGATGCCTGCTGCACTGTGCTATTATTACATCCAGCTAAGCATGTGGACTTTCACACTTTTAAAAAAAATGCTGGCTGCCTTGTTCTCAAGGTGCAGATCAATTAAAGACACTTGGAGTCATTGGTCACCTTTTGAAAACTCATTACTTCTTCTAATGATAGTGTTATTTCTACAAATATGGTTTGCAGATAGATGACAGAAGTGCAAATTCTACCTTATACCTGGCATGTGTTTGTGCGTGTAAGCTTCTCTGTGTCAGTAATTACAATCACATCTAGGTGGGATTACTTAGTGCAGTTTACTTTTGGCTTTAATCAACAAGGAACTGCCTCTTAAATTGAACAGTTCTGCTTGGTTTCTGTAAATCACTGTGAACCTGCTGTTCTTAAATTGGAACTGCTGTGTCACTGTTGTTTTCTTCAGCCTGTTTATGCCTTCTTCACGTTTATACAATGGCGTTGTATAGTTTGACCCTTTGAGTTTCCTGATAAACCTGCTTTCCTTTGCTGTAGCTCTTAAACAACTGTGGAGAGGTGCCTGGTTCTTGCAAGTTTAATTCTGAGTACACTTGATTTTCTTGGGTGTTAGGTGTCTTTCTGATTACTCCAAGTGAAATTTAGGAAAATTTTATTGTCAAGAGTTGACCTGAGAACTTTTAATAACCTTTTTTTAGTACTCATGAACGTTTTTCCCTGTGGCTTGACTTCTTTTGGGTGATTTGAGCTACCTTTACTGATTTGCTTTTTCAAATCAGATCTCTGTCCATGTGCTGAATTCTGAGTGACAGAATTTTTTTTGTTCTTTCTTCAGGGACAGTTTATAAACCTTTGGTAGTGACTCATTTAAAAGATATTTACCTTTTAAAAGTAAAGCAGTCTTGGGCGCCTGGGTGGCTCAGTTGCTTAAACAACTGCCTTCGGCTCAGGTCATGATCCTGGAGTCCCGGGATCGAGTCCCACATTGGGCTCCCAGCTCCGTGGGGAGTTTGCTTCTCTCTCTGACCTTCTCCCCTTTCATGCTCTTTTTCTCTCTCAAATAAATAAATAAAATCTTTAAAAATAAAATAAAAGTAAAACAGTCTAATGTTTGAATTTAATCCAACTATGCCTTTCAACCTCATCTTCTCGGCCAGTGATGATCAACTTTGTGCATTAGATCCACCCTAGGAAGCTTTTAAAAATAAATGTTTGGGGGTACTTGGGTGGCTCATTTGGTCAAGTGTCTGGCTCTTGATTTTGGCTTAGGTCATGATCTGAGGGTTATGAGATGGAGCCCTGTGTTGCCCTACACTGAGCAGCATGGAGCCTGCTTAAGATTCTCTCTCTCTCTCTCTCTCTCTCTCTCTCAAAAAAAAAAAAAAAACCCAAACAAAATTTGATGTTTTGGCTCCATCCCAGACCTGATTCACACTGTTTAAGGATGGTGCCTGGACACTTGGATTAAAATGAAAAAAGACCCGTCTTAGTCTGCTCTGGCTACTATAACAAAATACCATAGACTGGGAGGCTTAGGTAACAAACATTAATTTCTCACAGTCCTAGAGGCTGGGATGGGGAGAGGAAGAAAGGGAGAGGACACACACACACACACGTATGCTCTCTGTTGTCTCGTATAAGGGCACTGATACTATCATGAAGGCTGTACCCTCAAGACCTGATAACCTCACAGAGGCCCAGTATCTCAATACCATTAAACTGGGGGTTAGGATTTCAACATATGTGTTTGGTGGGGGCAGTTCAATCTGTAGCAATCCCCATATAATTCTAATTTGTATCAGAATTGGGAACTGATGTATAACAGTGCTTAGACTTAATATATGAGTGAATCACCTGCTTATCTTGTTAAAGGGCAAATTTGGGTCAGTAGGTCTGTGATGGGGGCTGATGCATATAGGATATGTATTTAACTGAATTATTTGCTATGTCCTAAAGATGTAAAACTTTCTGCAGTTTTAAAATCTATCCAATTAAAAACTCTGTAGCTTGTCTTTTTTTTTAAACAAAGATTTTATTTATTTGACACACAGGGATCACAGATAGGCAGAGGGGCAGGCAGAGAGAGAGGGGGAAGCAGACCCCTTGCTGAACAGAGAGCCTAATGTGGAGATCGATCCCGGGACCCTGAGATCACGACCTGAGCAGAAGGCAGAGACTTTAACCTTCTGAGCCACCCAGGTGTCCCCTCTGTAGCTTGTCTTAATGTCTGGGTAGATCTGGGTCATTTAATGGAAGTAGAAGTGTATAGTAAGACACTTCATTCTAGTCAGATTGGCCTAGTCACATACAGATTAGATTTCTATTGCTCTTTTACCAGTGTTCGTCTCTTGTTTATTTTATTTTTTTTAAACTTTTTTTTTTTTTTTTAAGATTTTGTTTGACAGAGAGAAACACAGCCAGAGAGGGAACACAAGCAGGGGGAGTGAGAGAGGGAGAAGCAGGCCTCCCGCCGAGCAGGGAGCCCGATGTGGGACTCGATCCCGGGTCTCGGGGATCATGACCTGAGCCGAAGGCAGTGGCCTAACCAACTGAGCCACCCAGGCGCCCTCATCTCTTGTTTAAAATGCTTCCTTGGCAGTTGTTAGCCATTCCCTGTTATCCATTTTTAATGCTTACTTCAGGGAAGTTTCCCAGAATTCTGAGGGTTGCAACAGTCTCCCCCTCCAGAATTTTCAGACTTATTTACTTGCATTGTCGTGATTGACTGCTGTGTGGCAACTCTTAAATGTGTATGTTTTGGTATGACATGGCTCTCCAACTGAATTATTCATCTCTGCAAGATGCAGACTATGGACTGTGTGTGTGTGTGGTGTATTTAATAAGTGTTTATTGGTTTCTGAGTTAAGTCATCCAAGATGTAGACCTAATAAATGCCATTATTTTAAACAAATGTAAAGCAATTATGCAGAGATGAAGATATAGTTAAGCCCAGGATATTTTTAGGATGAGGTAGGAGATAAGCTAGTGTCTGGAACACGGGACTATAGACAATGAACTTTTGTAGTTAAGACATGAAGGACATACCTCTCAAGATGATTTTACCTTCAGCTAAATTTATGTGATTTGCTTGTTTATTGTTCTCAAAGTCAAAGTGTTATTAAATCACTTAGAAATTGTTTCAAGCTGAAAACATTGTCTCCATTTAGCCAGAGAATATCATGTTTGTATAATAGCATAATTTTATATATATAATAGCTGCCAAACTCTTTCATAGCAGCTGCACCTTTTAACAACTCTGCTAGCAATATATAAAGGTTCCAATTTCTCTGTATGTTCTCCAACACTTGTTATTATATATCTTTTTTACCTTAGTCATTCTAGTGGATGTGAAGTACTATCATTCTGGTTTTGATGTGTATTTTCCTCATGACTAAGGATGGAAGATCTTCTCATGTGCCTCTTGGTCATTTGTATATCTTCTTTGTAGCAATATATATTTCAGATCTTTTACTCATTTTAAAATTGGATTATGTCTTTTTATTATTGAATTGTGAGAGTTTATATATTGTAGATACAGGTCTTTTATTAGATAAATGACTTGCAAATATTTTCTCTCATTCTGTGGTTTGTCTTTTTTACTTTCTTAATGGCGTCCTTTGCAGCATGGACTTTTTTTTTTTTTAATTTCTTAGAGAGAGAGATCAAAAGTAGGCAGAGAGGCAGGTAGAGAGAGAGGAGGAAGCAGGCTCCACGCCGAGCAGAAAGCCTGATGTGGGCCTCGATCTCAGGACCCTGAGATCATGACCTGAGCCGGAGGCAGAGGTTTTAATCCACTGAACCACCCAGGTGCCCAGCATGGAAATTTTTAATTTTGATGGTGTTCAGGCTTTTTTTGTTTCTTGTACTTTTGATTCCATATTAGGAAACCATTGTCAAGATTGAAACCTTAGTTGTCTTCTAGGAATTTAATAGTTTAGGTTCTTTCATTTAGGTCTTTGATCCATTTTGAGTTAATCTGTATACAATGTGAGGGAACGGTCTAACTTTATGCTTTTTTGTGTGAATATCTAGTCACAGCACCATTTGTTAAAAAGAATATCCCAATTTTCTTTATCATGGTGAGTAGCATTAGTGTTTAGCATGTAAGACAAGTTAGAAATTTAGTATAATTCTTTGATATATGTGTGTAGTTCATTATCACATACTGCTATTTTTATCTCTACATCTGTTTCTGCACCCCACCACCCTTGTCCCAGCTGCATTTATCTCTTATTTAGATATATGTAATAGTGTCCATACTGGTGCATCATTCTTATTCTGTGTTTTTTTTAATTTTCCAACTTACGCCTTTTTTTAATTTACTTTTAAGACCACATTGCAAGGCTTTCCATTTGCCCTTAGGATTAAGACAGAAATTCCATAATATGACCATACGGCCTTATAAGACTTTTTTTTTTGCTTTAAAATGTCCTGATTTTTTCAATCCAGATAATTCTCAGAAGGATATTTTCACATATTCCTTCTACCACAGCTACACACATGCCTGCATTCTTCTCGTGGTACTCTGCCTTACCATCAGTAAGTGTGGATGAACTGTCTGTTCCTTGATCTAAGGCCAGTCCTTCTATAAATATGTCAGATTTCATCCCCTCTCATTTAGTCGAGAACACCACTTTATCAGTTATCCCATCTCTCTCCTGAATTACTAGTTTTTCCTCTATGAGATCATTCTGATCAGCGTATAAACATGCTGTTATTTTTTTCATTAAAACAAAAACAAAAACAGAAACAGCCCAGCTCTTGAAACCTACACTCCATTCTGGCTATATAATTCCATTTCTCTGTTCCATTTTACGCAGAACTGGAAAGGATTATCTATTCTATGCTGTCTCTACCTTGTCTCCTGCTGTGTTCTCTGAACTCACTCCTGACTGATTTTTGTTCACCACCACTTCATTGAAACCGCTCTCTTTATCTCTTTGTTGCCAAGTTTAGTGGTCAGTTCTTAGTCCTCATCTTAACTTCTCACTAACTTTTGACCTAGCCATTTATATACCCTCTTTGAAATACTTGTTTCTCTTTTGGTGCTGCTTTTACCTTACCATGTGCTGCTTCTTTGTCTCTTCTCTATCTCTGATTGCTATTTTGGGAGAAGACCCTAGGGTCAGCCCATATACACCTCTTCCTTTTTTCTGTGCTGATATGGTTTATTCCTAGTTTTAATACCATTAGTATTCTCATGACTACCCACACTTATCTCTCTAACCTGGACCTCTTCTGTATGTACACATATCTGCCTACCTCCTGGACATTTCTACCTAGAGATCTAATGGCTGGTTCCTTTGCTTTTTTTCAGGTATTTGTGCCCAAATACCACCTTATTGGAGAAGTCCTCCTTGTTCCCTGCCTCCATATAAGTTGAAACAATTCCTCCCTTACTTATCCTTCCTTTTTAAATTGTTTTCAGGAGCATTTATTGTGTAGTACATTATTTGTAGTCTTTTGTTTCCTATGTATGTACATGAGGCTAGTCTTCTTACTTTGGGGTCAGTACCAGCAACAGTGCCTTGCACATAATAAGCATTTATTATGTGTCTAAAGATAGAGTGAGTAAGTGAATAAATGCTGGCCTTCTTTTAGTATTTCATTCTTTAGTACTTCATTTTGTCATGCTCCCCCTTTCCTGGGAACTTTGCGCACTCAGGTCCCTCACTGCTCGTCCCTTCCCTTGGGAAGCTCCTCGTCTTTCAGTTTTTTTTTTTTTTTTAAAGATTGTATTTATTTATCTGTCAGAGAGAAACATAGCCAGAGAGGGAACACAAGGAGAGGGAGTGAGAGAGGGAGAAGCAGGCCTCCCGCCGAGCAGGGCGCCCCATTTGGGGCTCCATCATGGTACTCCAGGATCATGACCTGAGCCAAAGGCAGATGTTAACCAGTGAGCCACACAGGCAACCCTTGTCTTTCAGTTCTATAAGCTTCACCTCTCATGAAAACTTCCTGTCCTGACTGCAATCTCTGCATAAGTTTTCATGGACATGGACTTCTCTTTCATTGTAGCGATCATTTGCAGTTTTCCATTAGTGCTATTCTTTGATAATGTTTGTCCCCTTCCCTTCTCCCTCCTGCCCTTCAGGGTGTTTTTGCTCATTGTTAATACTAAGGACCTACCACAGAGTCATATTCTCCATAAATGCGGTATTCATGAAATGAACAAATTATGCTTACAAGCCATAGAAGTAATGATCCATTTGAACTACTAAATACATTTGCTTAAAAAGAAAACCAGATTAAAATTCAATAATTTCCATAATTTTAGGTTGAAATAGAATCTAGTAGGCATAAATGTAGTTGAGATTGCTGCCTTTGGCCAAGAAATTTGTGCTGTAACCTCCCCCTGTTAATAGGAATCCTTTCAGTGAAATCTGTCCTTATCACGTGGCTGTCTAGCCTTTGCCAGAATACATCTAGTGCTCTTCATTCTAACTCCAGAAGTTGGTTGCCTAGAAACTTACCTTTTAGTTTTGGTGTTTCCCTTTTTCACATGGCAGCTTTTCATATATTTAGAGAGATATCATCATGTCCCTTCATTGTCTTACCCATTATTAAGCAGAATAGTCTTACTTTCTTCTGTTGCGATTTTTCAGCTCTTTTGGGCCATGGAATGCTCCTGAAGGATTTTATGGAGAGTGTATTCCAACATAGACCTTGTCTTTTGTAACAACTACCAAATGATTACTTTAAAAAGATTTTATGAGAAAAGCTCTTGTATTGTGTACTGGGTACTTGAGCTGGCAATTTCCACTATATCAATGATAGAAAAGTACAGTTTATTTTTTTATTTTAATTTTTAAAATATTTATTTGAGAGACAGATAAAGAGCACAAGTGGGGAGTGGCAGAGGAAAAAGAGGCAGAGGAAGAACCAGACTCCCCACTTAGCAGGGAGCCCAACTGGGGGCTGGACCCCAGGACCGTGGGATCGTGACCCGAGCTGGAGGCAGCCACTTAACTGACCGAGCCACCTAGGTGCCTCGAAAAATATATTTTAATAGAAAGATTATTGCAAATCTAACTTTACTCACCTCAATTAGTAATTTAGTTCTGTATTGAGCTAATTGTGCTTTTGAATATACATGTAAATATTGAGTCCTTTTTTGAGAAAAATACTACTAGTGGGTCAGGTACTTTATTAATGAATGTAATCTTCACACAACTTTCGGCACTGTTATCTCGTTTATATGTGAAGCAACTGAGGTACAGGAATCCTAGAAATAAAATATTAAAAATTTTTTTTTTTTTTTTAAGATTTTATTGATTTGACAGTGAAAAACAAAGCTAGAGAGGGAACACAAGCAGGGGGAGTGAGAAAGGGAGAAGCAGGCTTCCCGCCGAGCAGGCAGCCCGATGTGGGGCTCGATCCTGGGTCTCCGGGATCATGACTAAGCCGAAGGCAGTCGCCCAACCAACTGAGCCACCCAGGTGCCCCTAGAAATAAAATATTAATCTCATTGTACTGTAGGTAATGTAAATATATTTGTTCCTTCTTAATTTTGCTTTAAGATCTCATAAGGTAAAATAACCATGTCACACTGGTTTAGTTCTCTTTTTTTTTTTAAAGATTTTATTTATTTATTTGACAGAGAGAGATCACAAGTAGGCAGAGAATCAGAGGAGAGAGGAGGAAGCAGGCTTCCTGCTGAGCAGAGAACCCGATGCAGACCTCGATTCCAGGACTCTGAGATCATGACCTGAGCCGAAGGCAGAGGCTTTAACCCACTGAGCCACTCAGGCACCCTAGTTCTCATTGTTTTTTATAGGGTTTTCTCCAGTGTTTAATTTAGGCCTGGCTCAATGAAATCTTTCCCACCTTACTTTGTTCTGTAGGTTTGAAATAAGGACATTCAGTGGCTCTAAAACATCTGTGCAACTTTTATGAAATTTCCAGTATTTTCTTTAAGGTTTTGAATTTCTTAAATTCATTAAAACATAAATAAAGCTTTAAATAATTTCAAGACACTGTTTTGTATGAAAGAGAGGTACACTATTTCCAGTTTCCTCAGAATTTTTATTTGCTAATATCTTCTCATTAAAAGTGGAAAAATACTTCCTCTGGCTTTAAAGTATTTAAATATTCAGGAATGCCTTTTAAATAAATGAGATTAGAAAACATGTATGTATTTGATTGTTCCAGAACTCAGTTACACTGAGTTCTTTTTTCCCCCATAGATATTTACTATTTTTTGAAGTTAAGTGTGAAGATTTTTTTATGTACACAGACCTCTCTAATGACAGCATACAGGTCTCTATTATTGCCTTATAATAATAGAAAGAAGTTATTCTTCTTTGATCAGTCCCATTTGTTGTCTTAAAGAAGTGTTGTACCAAAAGAATTTTAGGGAAATATTTTATCCTAAAAATGTTGATTAGCCAATGTTGGGAATACATTCTGTCTGGAAGCTTAAAGACATGTCTTGGCAGTAAGTTGATCACTTCAGTTTCAGTATTATTTTACAGTTTTAGTATTTTAATCAGTGGATCTGTAGCAACTGAAGTGTTTTCTTCGCTAAAATTTCTGTGGAGAGATTTTTGTCTCACTTTCTCCTACTTATTCAAAGCTTTTTGTTTATAAAGTATCTGTCATCTTAGGATCCAAGACAAGTCTGGATTGGGGATTTATTTCTGGAATTGTGTTAAATAAACCCTTTCCTCTAGATACTTCTTGTGAAGCTGCATCAAGTAGATACCATGGTTACCACCATTTTTATGATTTACTCTGTTCACAGTCCCTTCTAACTTTGCATCCTCTGCTTGTGTGGTCTCTTTTGCTCTTTGTTTTCCTGCTACTATGGGAATTGGTTTTTAAATCTGACTTGCTTTCCTGGTGCTTATGTAGAGTAGCCAGTTGTTTTTCTGGATAGTTAAGAAACGGGCTGACCAACAGGAATAGTTAAAATGGAGAAAGCTTAGCTGTTCTCTTTCCTGAAACATAATGAATTTAGAGGATTATAATTACATGTGATTCTCAGGATCTGCTGGATGGGACATCTGTTTTACTTTTTACTTATTACATTGCTGTAGAAATAGCATCTCTTTTATTTAATGTGTAAATTATTTTGTGTTCTAGCTGTCACTGGTGGCTTAGTTTTTGAGATGTGCTTTCTGGAGAAATAGCACATAGTAGAAAATTATCTTATTAGGACTAGATAATTATTATTCTAAAAATGTTCTCTAACTGGAAACTAAGTTTCTGTGAACATTTGGATTTTCATTTATTCTAGAGTGCATTCCAATTTTTTGGTATATTCAAATATTTTTCCTTTGGTTTTATTTGCTAGGTTGCACGTTTTCAAAAAATTCCTAATGGTGAAAATGAGACAATGATTCCCGTATTGACATCAAAAAAAGCAAGTGAATTACCAGTCAGTGAAGTTGCAAGCATTCTCCAAGTAAGTAAATAATAGTTATGATAATAAGTCATGAGAGACAATGACTCTCTAAGGTTCCCATACCTAATTCCAACATGGTTGGTGGTGGGGTGGGGGTGGGGTTCTCCCACACATAACAGCAAACAATTCTTGGATACCCAATAATTTAACTCAATTTTAACAGTATCTCCCCAGAGATAACATCAGATACCATAGGTTAAAGGTTCAGACTTAGAAGACTGCCCCTTACTCCTAGCTTCAGAAGTCAGTCACAGGCCCCAGGCTGTTGTCTATGCTTCTGACCTACCCACTACAGATGAGGGGTTCCTCCTGAGGTTCATTTAATTTTCTAGAGTGGCTCACAGAAGTCAGGGAATCACTTATGTTTACCAGTTTATTACAGGGATATGATAAAGGATACAAATCAACAGCTAGATGAAGAGTTACATAGGTCTGGTATGGGGAAAGGGTCTGGAGCTTTCATGTCCTCTTGAGGTATACCATTCTGCCCAGTCTCCTTGTGCTCACCAGCCTGGAAGCTCTCCAAATCCAGTTCCTTTGGGCTTTTATGGAAGCTTCATTGCTCAGTCATGATTGTCTGAGTCATTGGCCTTTGGCTGAGTCAGCCTCCATCCTGTCTCCTCCTCAGAGGTGAGGGAGGATGGTGGTGGGGTGCTAGGACTGAAACCTGTGATCCTGTGGTTGGTCCTCCTGTCCACCAGCTGCTGCTCTTGGGTGGAGTCCAAAAGTCAGCTTCAGTAACACAACAAAAGATGCCTTTATTGCCATCATCCCAAGAAATTCCAAGGGTTTTAGGAGCTGTGAGCCTGCAACCTGGAGGAAGACCAGATACAAATGAGAAGTATGTTTTGGTTATGGGAATGACCACGTAACATATATATTTCTTATAAAACACAATATTGCAATGACTGAAGAATGTAGGTGGTGTTCATAGAACATAATTATTTTCAGTAATTTAGGAACCACAAATTATCTGCTTGAAATAATTATACAGTCCAAGAGTAAAAAGTAATATTAATCTGAGGGTTTTGATAGGCTCAGAGAACAAGAAAGGCAGTTATGGTCCATTGAATGTTCTTTTGGGGAAACTAATTTTAGAAAATAAAACAAAGCAAAGAGAGCTAATTAAAATGTACTGAAGGGCGCCTGGGTGGCTCAGTTGGTTAAGCGACTGCCTTCAGCTCAGGTCATGATCCCGGAGACCCGGGATCAAGTCCCACATCAGGCTCCATGCTTGGTGGTTAGCCTGCTTCTCCCTCTCTCACTCCCCTTGCTTGTGTTCCCCCTCTGGCTGTGTTTCTCTCTGTTAAATAAAATCCTAAAAAAAAAAAAAAAAAATGTATTGAGAGTTTGCTTTCTGTAAGTCATGTGGCTGGTTTTTGTTATTTCTCTCTTCTCAGAGAAAATCATAAGTTTTTTGTTTATTAAGCTGTACCTTATTGCTTATATTTAAAAAAATGCTAATATAATGTATGTTACATATACATCAGTAATTTTTTTATCAAAGTGTAATTTACATGTAATATACCCATATGAATGGAACTGTTTGCATTTTGGCAAATGTTAAATCCACCACCAGAATTAAGATATGGAACACTTTCATTACTCTTAGAAGTTCCCTCAGGTCCCTGTGCAGTTAATCTTTCTAAGTAGATTTTGCTCCTGACCCCAAGCAACCTCTGATAATTTAGCTTTTTGTTACAAGAGGTTAATTTTGACTATTGTGTAAATTCTTATAAATATGAACATAAATATGTACCCTTGTGTTTTTCTTGTTTTGTCCTCTGCTAACATTTTTAGTAACTTTTATACGTAAAATCTAATAGGCTGACCTTCAGAATGGTCTAAATAAATGTGAAGTAAGTCATAGGCGAGCCTTCCATGGCTGGAATGAGTTTGATATCAGTGAAGATGAACCACTATGGAAGAAGTACATTTCTCAGGTAAGATATTTTTAATTCCTCCTCTGCTGTGTAATTTACATGTTTTTTGTTAGTGTAGTTGTTTTTTGTGACATTTTTTTGTGTGTGTGGAGAAAAATAATTTGTAAAAATGTTTTACCTGCATTTTTTTCTGTTAGAATTTGCTGTTAGGTTGGAACTTCTGTAGTTTTCAGTGTGCAAATCTTTATGAATGTGCAACATGGAGTGGTACTGTGAACAGTAGTTTCTTTTACACTTGTTTTAGTATAAGGAGTGCTAATATTTTTTTTTAAAGTAATATGGCCAGCTTGGAAAATGTAGTAAAAATAAGGTAGTTTCAATCTAGACTGCCTGGGTACAAATTCTCTCTTTATTTCTTACTAGCTATATGATCTTTATTATCTTTTTAGTCTTATCGGTAACATGAGGATAATAATTTTAGGAGGTTGTAAGCTATCAATAAACAATAGCTATTTTTAATTACATTTTGTTACTATCCTAATCTTTTCAGAAAGACTTATTGTAGGATTTTCTTTTATCTTGATAACAAGTATATTAGTGTGGAAATTTCCAAGAATCCTGTGGCCAGTTTTCACTTCGTAGGGTTAGTTTACCAAATAAGTTCTTTTTATTTTTACTTATTTATTTATTTTTTAACAAGTTCTTTTTAGTGAAGAAGACTTTTAGTGCCTTCTAAGTACAGATTTTTTTTTTCAATAAGATCTATGTGTAACTTTTCTAAAGGGGCTATTAATGGGCACAAATTTATCAGTCTTAATTGAGTTTGTCTAAAGTGGAAAAACTATTTTTAGAGAGTAAAAGAACCTTATGTGTGTGCATAACTGTCATATGTTTGTAGAATATTTTTTATATGCATGTTTGTATTCTCACATTTACCACATTTCCACATTACCTAAAACTTTAGGAAGTTCATTCTGGATATATAAACTACAATAATCGGGCTTATTACTAGGCAGTATAATTTAATGTTTTATTTTCTTATTCCTGTTTCAAAGCTTGACTGCCTGCATCATGGGATTGTAGTGTAATGTAGTTAAGCACAAGCAGCAATTAACAGTAAATAACAGTTGTTAATCATAAAGCACTGGGTGACTCTATTCCTCTACAAAGAACACTGGATTTGTTGCTTTTCAAACAATTAATGGAGCCTGCCATTAATCAAGTAGTGTGCTTGCTACCATGGCATAGCTATTTTAGAGGTTAAAATAAAAAAGCCCATGGGTCTTGTCCTCAGATTGTGATAAGAGCTGACATTTGAAGCTTTTCACGGTTTACACAGTGTTTTAATATACATTCTTAGTTCATCTTTACCGCAGTCTGGTTGTAAGGTAGTGTTTTACCAGATGAGGCACTTGGGTCATACCAGGTGACAGGAGCTGGATTTAAACCCAGGTACTCTGACTCAGTCAAGTGTTTGTGGTGTGTCAACCCTGCACCATATTGTAATTGTAGTTTTAGTTACTTGGAATAGTGATTTTCAGTCCTCTAGGCATTAGAATCTCTTGGGGACACTTAAAAAATGCTGAAGACTGGGCCCTTTGCCCAGAGATTCTGATTTAATTGGTCTGGTGTGAACCTAGGCATTTGTTAGAAGTTCTCCACATAATTCTAATGTGAAGCAGGGTCGGAACCACTGTGCCAGGGAGTGGGAGGTGATGGCATCTAACCTCATTGCTGTGGTATCTAGGGACTGGGGCTCTCTGGTGGGATGAATTCTTTGTGGCCTAATTTGCTCCTTTAATAGTCATTGGCATCACTTCATCAGAGGAAGAGATTCTGGCAACAGAGCTCTGATGTTTAAGAAGTAACTGGAAGAATTTAGGGTGCTCTGGTGCTTGGTCATTTAAACGCTGCCTGGTTGGGTTGGTGGTGTGGTTCTGTTTCTTTAGATACTATTACCTCTGCCGGATAGATATTAGGAAAACCAACGTTTGGAAAATCTTTAGCTTCTCTGGAGTGGATCTTATTGTTGGCTCTTAGGTGACGAAGAGGATTATTCCTGGGGTGTGTGGGTCAGCCACAGAATTGTAATCTGTGCTAATTTATTAAGTATAGGAAAGTTTGGATCTCATAATTCAGGTGTTATACCCAGTGATAACCTAAATCTTTATCTTAAAAATCATTTTCCTCTTATTCTAGTCTCAGTAGAAATTCAGACCAGCTGTATTTATTAAATCACTGTACCCAAAATACATGAGTATCATGAGGAATTGGTAAATTATTAGTTTTAAGAATTGATATTTTAATTTTCTGAAAAGGAACTGTTATGAAGTGATGGCTTTTAAATGTAGTTGAGTGTAAATACTTTTTTTAACTGAAGAGACATATAAAATCTCAAACTTAGACTCATAATTTTCTAATCATGCCTCAGTTTTTTTTTTTAAGTTTTTGTTGTGATGGAACACATCTACCATTCATACAAAACTGTTGAATTGCTGTTTGTTTTCACTTTCAGTTTAAAAATCCCCTTATTATGCTGCTTCTGGCTTCTGCAGTCATCAGTGTTTTAATGCATCAGTTTGATGATGCCGTCAGTATCACTGTGGTAAGAAAAAATATGTGTATTTTTAAACTATTGGATAATTGTTTAAAATTAGGATTGGCTTTTATTTTGGAAAATGAATTGAGAACTAAGTAATGTTTCTTCAGGTTTTTTGTTAATATCTGAATTCTGCATTTTGTCAAAGTAATCTCAAGTCATGTTCAAGGGTCTGTGATTGATACTGATGAGAATTATTAAACCACCATATAATTTTACAGATAAGAAATATTTTTTAATAAATTTCTGGTTAAAATTTCAATTTAGTTTGCTTTGTATTGAGAATGTTTTGACTAATTGCAGACTGAACCCTGATGATTTTGAAATTAAAAATGTTGCTTAATAATAAACACTCTGTTTACCATGTAAGATTCTGTTCTTTCTGGCTAAGCTGTTCTAGCTTTCATTGAAAGTTTCCTCTTCTTTTTTTTTCTTGTCCTCTGTTTTATTGTGGTATAAAAATTTATAGCAAGTACAAGCACTGATTAAAGCAAATATATTTATGCTTAAGAACACAGTAGAAGTATAGAGCTGCAGTTCTTGAGCTTTTGCTTATGGACTCCCAGGTGTCTCTAAGGCCTTTTCTGGGAGCACGTAAGGTCAAAACTATTTTTGTAATACTCAGACATTATTTTTACTCTGGATATTTGTATCAGTGGTGCAAAAACCATGGCAGGTAAAACTGAGTGTTGACTGAAGTCAAAATAATGGCACCAAACTGTATTAGTGGTCATTGGTTTCTTTTATTGATTCTCTTAGGGGTGTTTTTCATAAAGCAGGAAAAATTAATTTCATTAAATCTTGATGATTGAGTACATAACCTTTTGAATATTCTGTGTAATAAAATGGGAAATAGGCATAAAGGACTTATGTATATTGAGGTACAATGGTTGTTTCAAGGCGGGGCGATCATGGTTAACAGAACTAAGCTTTTATTAGAAAGAGTGAATGATAGACAAACTTGGGTTTTAAGATTTGGATAACTGAGATTCTTTTTTTTTAAGAAAGTGAGTGAAATGAAACTTTAAGAAAAATAAGCAGCATTTATGCCAGTGATAAAATTCAAGCTTTCAAGTGATACTTAGCATTTTGCAAAATATTTATGAATTACTAAGTGCTAAATAGCTTCCCAATATTTGACTTTATTCTAAAGAGATCAGTAGTATTTCAGTGAATATGATTTTTTTTTACTATTATGAAATGTGTCAACACTTGAAAGATTTGAATTACCAAGTAATCAATATTTTCCAAATGACCAGTGTAAGATGTAGTGTTTTCAGTGATCAAAGATCCATTCAAATTGGAAATAGATGAATGGATTTAACTATAATAGATTATGAAAAGTTCATTGATACAGTTTCGATTCTACAGTGCACATTTCTCTAAGTAACTCACACTTGTCTAATTTTGGTGTAGAATCTAAGAAGAATATCCACAATCTGAAAAATCTTTGAAAATACTCCTTTCTTTTCCAACAGTATCTGTATGAGATTAGGTTTTCTTCCTTTACTTCAGCCTAATCAACATAGAACAATAGATTAAATGCAGAAGCAAATGTGAAAATCTAGCTTTGTATTAAGGCAGACATTAAAGATAGGAAAATTAAAAATGCTTGTACTTTTCTCACAAATTTTATTTGGGAAGTATTTTTCATAACAAATGTTGTATGTGTTAATATTGCTATGGTTTTATTACTTTTTAGATGAATTAATAAGGAGGAATTAAAACTTGAGCAATTGAAAAAGTATTAAATTATAGTTAAATATCAGTAGGTTATATCCCACATAAAAGCTGGTCCTCAGTTTGTAAGAGCAGAAAGGGATCTTGAGATCAAATTTGAGAAGTTGTCCTAGGTAAGGTAAACCATGGTTGGCTGTCAGTTTTTCCCCTAAAGCAGAGTTGTGATTTCCTCCCCAGTTGATAATCAGTGTTTAGTGTCTGGTATCTGGGGACTGTAGATCGAGTTAGAAAAGTAAAACATGATTATTTCTGAAGTTACAATACCTGCTTTAAAAGGTTGTTTTTTTGTTTTGTTTAGGCAATACTTATCGTCGTCACAGTTGCCTTTGTTCAGGTGAGTAGGTGGCCTATTTTATCAGCATGAAAGTGGTATTTTAGTTAATTGCTTACAAAAACTAAGGTGGCTTATGGGGAAAATTTGTGGTGATTGGGAGATGGTAATATTGGTCAGAACAAGTCATTCTTTGTTGAAATGATTTCAGAAACTCAGTTCTCCAGGGAACTTAGTGGAACTAATTTGACTGCTTCGATTTAGGTAGTAGGATGAAGGAAATGTAGTTTTTATTTGATGAAATTAAAGATAACTGATGCAGATGGAAACAAAAAGCGGAGTAATAGAAATAAAGTCCAGCAACAGGTTTAAAAACATTTTCCAATTAAAAAATTGGGCCAGGTTTAAATTCTTTGATTCTTTTGATTAAATTCTTTGATTTGGATCAAACTTCCAGTTCACCATAGATATTGAAATACTAAATAAAACATATGATGAGGAACCCCTTTTAAAAGTGAAATGTGAATAATGTTGAGATAATGTCAGGGTTTTTATTGTAAGTTATAGGCATATATTAAAATATAGGCTTAGTTTTGTTTATTTACTATCTAATAACTTCATATTTTAGAACAATGTTGGTAGGTCTCATTAACTAAAAGTTTTAAAGCATAGTTAATAAGAATTGAAAGATTGGGGCACCTGGCTGGCTCAGTTGCTGGAGTTTGTGACTCTGGAACTCAGGGTTATGAGTTTGAGCCCCACACTGTGGGTATAGAGATTACTCAAAAACAAAATCTAAAATAAAAAGAAGGACTATTCTAGTTTAGGGAAAAAAGTTATGTATGATACTCACATTCTTGTTTATGACTCTTAAGACTGTATTTTAAGTGATTGCGGTTATTTTCACATCGGTGGTTAATTCCTTGGGCATTTTTTGTCATTATCCAGGCTTTCTATGGCAATCTCTAATTTAGTAAGTTATTAGTTTACAGTAACCCACTGTAGAAAAGTCACTTGTAATCAGGTTAACTGCAGCGTGTTTGTGAGCTCCATCAGTAGACTGGCAGGGATTCTGTTTCCAGGGAATCTTCTTGCTTAGAAACTGACAAGAGTTGCCCGGGGATAGGTGGAGCTAGTTAGTCTAGCAGAGGTCCTTCCAGGCTGACCTTCCAGGTCATCATTCAAGGCAACTCTTCATTCAGACATGTAGGTGGTACTACCCACTCAGCCAGTAACTGGAACCCTCTTGCATCTTTAATAATGCTTAAGAAATACAGAGTGAGGGCACCTTGGTGGCTCAATGGGTTAAAGCCTCTGCCTTTGGCTCAGGTGGTGATCTCGGGCTCTCTGCTCAGCTGGGAGCCTGCTTCCTCCTCTCTGCCTGCCCCTCTGCCTAGTTGTGATCTCTCTCTCTCTGTCTAATAAATAAATAAAATCTTCAAAAAAATCTAAATAAAATCTTCAAAAAAAAATACGGGGTGACTTTCTTCACAGGGATTCCTATAATATTATCACTATGGATAAGAGGACTTATGCCTATTCTGTTGGTACCTCAAAAAAACCTACAAAATTGTGATTTTAACAAAGTGTGGGATTTTCCATAAAGATTCCATGTTATACACTGGGATGCAGTGGCAGAAGCCATCTGCTAAAAAACTCTGTGATAGGTTCAGTTGATGGAAAACTCTGAGAATTGAAACATTTATGAAAAGCTCAGTTTCAGATTGGTAGGTCTGGTTTCTTATTACATACATGAGCCCTTTACCCAAATGTGCCTTGAAACCAACAAAATATTTCATACACTGCAATTAAAACCCTCTCTAAAAAGATCTTTCTTGCTGCCATTTAAACTTAATAGAGTACTTTGTCAGAAAATACCAAAACTCTGAAAATGTCAGTGATTTATCTTTAGTATTTGTATTTTTATCTGGATTTTAGGAGGAGAGTGCTTGTATATTTTTATATTTATGTCTGCCCTTTTTTCCTTCTCTTTTAAATCTCCATTTCTCACCCCATTATATATTCCCACAGCTATGAAAGTAGCTAATTGTTTTATATCATCATACATTGATGTCACCTTACAATATACTTAAAATATAACTTTTAAGTGTTCACTAGAGCTGGCTGTCGGGTGTTTAGTGACTTGTTAAAATGTCATTTTGATACAGAAGTATCCCTGTAGTTGTAGAGAGTGAAGCCTAAGAAGTCTGAAAAGGGAGGTAAAGATTTGGGCAGCTTCTATGTCATTTATTACTAGGATCTAGAATTGGTGTTTTCTAGACTTCTATGGTATTTTTGGGTAAAAATTCCAAATTCTTTAATATTCTTCTTATGGTTGGGAGAGGGATGTCTTAGGATTTTCACATTGTAGATTTGCCTTACTCTCACATTTGTTCTTCTTGCCTAAGTAAATGCTGATCTAATTCTACATTACTCTTATATAGCTTTGCATTTTGTATTTCAAAAAGTTTTTGATGGGTGTGAAATTTTGAATAGTACTAGCACTGCTGTCATTTGAAAACACTCCCCAACTTTAACTCCCACTACTCACACTTCTCCTTTTTTAGACTTAGATCAAAAGATTGGTGTATTTAGTGCAGACGTGAGACAAAAATAGCAGAGATGTTATGTGAGGCAAAACTGCCCATGGAAACGTGGACAGAGTAGTATGGTGAGATGAAAGATGTCTCTGACCTTTAGCTTTGACTATATGCGGGGAGAAAGGCTGGAGCATTGCAGACTGAGGACTCCTGAGAATGCCCCTTTTTTGATAATCGAGGGTGATGAAAAAGGTGTCTGTGGAAGTAGTGCCAGCCACAACTTACTCTTATTTAACATGTTTTTTTTTAAGCAAACTTACTTGATAAACCTTTGCAGTAAGCATGTACTTAAATCCTCAAAGCAGATTTGCTTGCAGTTAATTGTCTTTGACTTCTTTGGTCATTAAACACTAAAAGTGAAATTATCTTAATCATGAGGCTCAATGATTTTAACTTTTAATGACTGAAAATTATATACTCTTTGGACCACTAATGAGTGTTCATTTTCTTTTTCCTTTTTTTTTTGTATCATCATGAACTTCTGTTAAATATTCTCTTCATTTTCTTATAAATAAATTGACCTTAGGTTTCACATTGAATATTAACATATAAAGTTGGGAATGTTTAATTGTCAGAATTGTTTGGCCACTATAATTTAACATTATTTAATAAAGGATAAACTATTAGGAATATAAGTACAAGTAAAAGAAAAGATAAGAACTAGGGGAAGTATTTTTAGAAAATGAGATTATTATTAAGTCTAACATGGAATATGTACATAGCAACATACATATTTGTGTTTCTTTATAAATGTTTTCTCTTAATGTTATGTTCTTTTTTTTTTTTTAATAAATAGGAATATCGTTCAGAAAAATCTCTTGAAGAACTGAGTAAACTTATGCCACCAGAATGCCACTGGTATGATCCTTGTTTTTGATATGGATTTATACTTTTTTTTATTGAAGTGTAATTAATATACAGTGTTCTATTAGTTTCCATTGTATAATGTAATGATTTGGCAGTTTTATACATTACTCAGTGCTCATCACTGTAAGTATACTCTTACTCCCCTTTATCTATTTTACCCATACCCTCGCCTGTCTTCCCTCTGGTAGCCACCAGATTGTTCTCAGTATTTAGAGCCTTTTTGTTTGTATGCCACTTTTTTCTTTGTTCACTTGTTTTGCTTCTTAAATTCCATATATGAATGAAGTTGATATGCTATTTATTGTCCTCTGAATTATTTCATTTAGTATTATGCCCTCTAGGTCCATCTATGTTATTAGCAATGATGAAATTTCATTCTTTTTTATAGCTGAGTAATACCCCCCCGTGTGTGTGTGTGTGTGTGTGTGTGTGTGTGTGTGTGTGTACACTACATTTTCTTTTTTTTTTTTTTTTTAAGATTTTATTTATTTATTTGACAGAGAGAGATCACAAGTAGGCAGAGAGGCAGGCAGAGAGAGAGAAGGAAGCAGGTTCCCTGCTGAGCAGAAGGCCCAACTTGGGCCTCGATCCCAGGATCCTGAGATCATGACCTGAGCCGAAGGCAGAGACTTAACCCAGTGAGCCACCCAGGTGCCCTATACTTCATCATCTTTATCCATTCATCTATGGATGGACATTTGGGTAGCTTACATGTCATTATCTATTTCAAGTAATGCTGCAGTAAGCATAGGGAAGCATATATCTGCTTGAATTAGTGTTTTCATTTTCTTTGGGAAATAAATACCTCGTAGTGGAATTACTGGATCATATGGTAATTCTATTTTTAATTTTTTGAGGAATGTCTGTACTGTTTTCCACAGTGGCTGCATCAGTTTGCATCCCACCAAATAGTGCATAAAAAGTTCTTTCTTCACATCCCTACCAACACTTGTTTCTTGTCTTTTTGATTGTAGCCATTCTAATGGATGTAAAGTGATTTCTTATTTGGTTTTGATACGCATTCCCTGATGATTAGTGATGTTGAACATCTTTTCATGTGTCTGTTGGCCATCTGTGTGTCTTTCTTGGAAAACTGTATTCATGTCCTCTGCCCATTTTTAATCAGATTATTTGTTATGGTCTTTTTTTTTGGTGTAAAGTTGTAGGACTTCTTTATATCTTTTGGATATTAACCCCTTATTGGACATATTTTTTGCATGTATCTTCTCCAGTAGGTTGCTGGATTTTGTTTAGCAAGTTTCCCTTGCCTAGGAGAAAGGTCTAGAAGAATGTTTCTGTGGCTGATGTCAAAGAAATTACTGCCTCTGCTTTCTTTCTAGGTGTTTTATAGTTCTAGGTCTTACATTTAGGTCTCAATTCATTTTGAGTTTATTTTTGTGTGTAGTAAAAGGAAGTGGTTTAGTTTCATTCTTTAGCGCGTAGCTGTCCAGTTTTCCTAATACCTACTGTTGAAGGGACTTTGTTTTTTCTTTGTAAAGATTTTATTTATTTATTTGACAGAGAAAGCTACAGTGAGAGAGGGATCACAAGTAGGTGGAGTGGGAGAAGGAGAAGCAGGTTTCCCACTGAGCAGGGAGCCCAATTTGGGCCTTAATACCAGGACCCTGGAATCAGGACCTGAGCTGAAGGCAGTATCTAATCACTGAGCCACCCATGCACCCCTAAAAATGTCTTTTCTCATCCATATCTTTGGGCCTCTTTTGTAGTGGATTAATTGACCATAGAAGCATAGGTTTATTTCTGGGCTCTCTGTTCTGTTCCATTGATCTGTGTGTCTGTCTTTCCATTTGTGTCACCTTCAGTTTCTTTCTTCAGTGCTTTATAGTTTTTGGTATATAGGTCTTTAACCTGTGTGGTTAAGTTTATTCCTGGGTATTTTATTCTTTTTGGTGCAATTTTGAATGGGATTGTTAATTTCTCTTTCTGCTTCATCATTGTTGCATAGATATGCAATAGATTTCCCTCTAAACCTATTTTGTAGAGTTTTGTCATGAATGGATGTTGCACTTTGCTTAATGCTTTTTCTCCTTTCTCTTTTCCTCCTTTCTCTTGTAAATGTGATACATCATATTGATTGAATTTGGGAATACTGAATCCCACTTGATTGTGGTAAATGATGTTTTTGATGTGTTGTTGGATTTGATTTGCTTATATTTTGTTTAGGATCTTTACATCTGTCTTCAGAGATATTGGCCTGTAGTTTATGTTTTGTATAGTGTATTGATCTGGTTTTGGTGTCAGGGTAATGCTGGCCTTATAGAATGAATTTGGAAGCTTTCTTTGTCTTCTATTTTTTGGAATTGTTTGAAAATAGTCATTAACTCTTCTTTATTTTTATTTATTTATTTTTTTAAAGATTTTATTTATTTGACAAAAACATAGCCAGAGAGGGAACACAAGCAGGAGGAGTGAGAGAGGGAGAAGCAGGCTTCCTGCTGAGTGGGGAGCCCCATGTGGGGCTCCAGGATCATGACCTGAGCCGAAGGCAGTCGCTTAACCAACTGAGCCACCCAGGCGCCCCATTAACTCTTCTTTAAGTGTTTGGTACAATTCGCCTGTGAGGGGTGCCTGGGTGGCTCAGATGTTAAGTAATATCTTCAGCTCAGGTCATGATCGATCCCAGGGTCCTGGGATAGAGCTCCACATCAGGCTCCCTGCTTGGGGAGGCTGCTTCTCCCTCTGCCACTCCCTCTGCTGTGCTCTCCTGCTCTCTCTGTCAAATAAATAAATAAAATCTTAAAAAAATTTTTTTTTACCTGTGAATTCACCTGGTCACCTGATCCTGGACTTCTGGGGAATTTTTTTTACTAGTACTTAGTCTGTTCAATTTTCTTTCTTCCTGATTCAGTGTTGGAAGGTTATATGTTTCTAGGAATTTATCCGTTTCTTCAAAGTTATCCAATTTGTTGGCATATAATTTGTCATAATATTCTCTTATAATTCTTTGTATATCTGTGATATTGTTTCTTATTTTTCCTGCTTCATTTCTGATTTTACTTATTTGAGTCCTCTTATTTTCTTGAGTCTGGCTAACGGTTTATCAATTTTTTTGCTCTTTTCAAAGAACTGGCTCCTAGCTTTATTGATCTGTTCTATTGTTTTTCTTGATCTCCATTTTATTTATATCTGCTCTAATCTTTATTATTTTCTTCCTTCTACTGGCTTTGGCTTTATTCTCCTTTTTCTAGCTTCTTTCAGGTTTGTTTGAGATTTTTCTTGTTTCTTGAGGTAGGCTTGTATTGCTATAAACTTCCCTCTTTGCTGTGTCCCAAAGATTTTAGACCATTGATCCATTGATTTTTTTTTTTTTTTTTTAACTCAGCAAGGAGGGGCACGTGAGTGGCTCATTTGTTAACTGTCTGCCTTCAGCTCAGGTCACAATCCTGGAGTCCCGGGATCGAGCTCCGCGTTGGGATCTCTGCTCTGTGGGAACTCTGCTTCTCCCTCTCTCACTCCCCCTGCTTGTGTTCCCTCTTTAGCTGTGTTTCTCTCTGTTGAATAAATAAATTAAAAAATCAGCAAGGAAACAGTGACTTTGAGTGATACATTAGACCAAATTAACCTAGTATATATATTCAGAACATTCCATCCGAAAACAGTGGAGTACATATTCTCTTCAAGTGCATATGGAACATTCTTCAGAATAGATCACATATTGGCCATAAAACAAGTCTCAGTAAATTCAAAAAGGTTAAAATTATATCATGCATCCTTTCTGACCACAGTGGTGTGGAACTGGAAATCAGTAACAAGAAAAAAATCTGGAAAGAACACAAATACATGGAAGCTACATGGCATGCTGCGAAACAGTGAATGGACAAACCGAGGAATCAAGAGAAAATCAAAAAATACATGTAGAAACAAATGAAAATGGATTTTCAGTCTTAAAAATCGAAATTGAATATGAGTAGTACCGTGTACATTGTGGCATCAGATTTATCTAAACATAAGGCAGAAATCCTATGTGAGAAATTCATGTTCTGTTTAGCAAGTTGTAATATTAAAACTTTTAAGTTCTAATTTTGAGATTGTTGAGACATGGATTTATTCAACAGAGGTTTTTTTTGTGTGTGTGACTATGTGCTAAGGACTGTTGAGGTTGCAGTGATGCACAAATAGATCCAGATGAATAAGGTTGCTTCAGTTTTCACAGTTTACATTTGAACAGTAACTGGTCACTTTTTCCAATGCTTTTTTTGTCATCTGACCATCTTAATTATTAAGAATAGAAAAATAACTGTTTCTTAGTCTCTTATTGTTGACTTAGCTTCTTTGAAGTGTTAAAAGTACTACAATATATTTTTCCTCAGGTAAGTCCTCTAGAAATAATTTTTTTAAATAAGTGAAGTGGCTTTCTTTTTTCAGTTATGGTTGTTTCCATTTTTCTGTTACAGTGTACGTGAAGGGAAGTTGGAACATACACTTGCTCGAGACTTGGTTCCAGGTGATACAGTTTGCCTTTCCGTCGGGGACAGAGTTCCTGCTGATTTACGCTTGTTTGAGGTGAATTTGGTGTTTTAATTTCTTTGGACTGCTATAACAAAATAGCATAGCCTGTGTCACTTATAAACGACAGATTATTTGTTATAGCTCTGGAGGCTGGGATTCAAGATTGAGGATACAGCCCAGTTGCATTCTGATGAGGGCCCTCTTCTGGTTCATAGCTGGTGCCTTCTTTTTGTCCTTACATGGTAGAAGGGACTAGGGCACTCTGTGAGGTGGTTTTTTTTATAAGAAGACTAATTCCATTTGTGAGTGCTCCACCCTCATTACCTAAGCACATCTGAAAAGTTACAGCTCCTAATACCTCATGTTTGAGAGTTAAGATTTCAATATATAAAGTTGCAGGGGGACACATATTCAGACCGTAGCATTTGGTAATCTGTGAGAAGTGAAAATACTTGGATGTAGGACTAAAGGATATACATTAGTACTTGTAAGAATTAATGCATAGTTGATTTGGACTCTTGGTTTTCAAGTTTAAAATGTAACATATAAACATGCCATCTTTTCTTAGAATATATTTATCTTTACCACAGAGTCTTGTGAGGTGTCCATTAGTGAATCAGCTGATCTTTATGGAAATGTGTCGTAGGCCTTGTGGGAGACACAAAGATGATGTAATGAGTTCTTCTGATCAGGGAGCATACTATTTATGTACATAAATCACTCACCATAAAATAACATAGAACCTGGTAAGTGACTAAGAGAAGTACAAAGAATGTAATGTGAAAATTTAGAGAAAGGAGCAGTTGGTTATTTCTGATTTGAGTGAAAATTAGATAATGCCTCAGACAACATGGCTTTCGGTGGTGAGAATTGAAGGGTAGTACTAGACAGAGATGAGGAAGACCATGAAGCAGCATTATTTAGATTACTGTGAATGCCCTAGTACATAGTACAGGGTTAGAATATGTTAAGGGTAGAAAATGTATGGTGGAATCAGTTTCAGGGGGCCTTGGATACAAAGCTCTACTTCAGATTTTATTGGTTAGGAATTAGCTTTGAAGGTCATGTACACATGGCAAATGATCTTACCCTTAATCTGGTTCATAGCTGGTGCCTTCTTTTTGTGTAGAATGGATTGATGGGCTAGAATGGATTGATGGGCTAGAAAATGGAGTTAGGCACCTGGTTTAGAATGCCAGTCTCATCTACTTTTGGAATTAAGAGGCTCTTCATTAACACCTATAGAGGTGTCAGTCTTTGAATATGTACTATGTCCCCAAATTTGAGTGTTCTTAGAGGTTATGAAAAGCCTCAAGAACCTTTCTGAACTAGACGAACAGACTTCATTTAGTCATGAAGTAATGGCTTTGTTTTCCAAATACTTAAAATTTCTCCTTAGGAAGATACCAGATATCTTTAATAAGTGAAAGGAAATAATTGATAATATAACAAGTTTTGGGACTATTGTTTATTTTGCTTTATTTTCTGCCCTTAGTTTATCTTTTTTTTTTTTTTTAAGATTTTATTTATTTATTTGACAGAGAGAAACACAGCTAGAGAGGGAACACAAGTAGGGGGAGTGAGAGAGGGAGAAGCAGGCTTCCCGCTGAGCAGGGAGCCCGATGTGGGGCATGATCCCTGGTCTCCAGGATCATGACCTGAGCTGTGAAGGCAGTTGCTCAACCAACTGAGCCACCCTGGTGCCCCTTTATTTTTTTATGTTACATCTTTTTTTACTCATTTCCTTTCTTTCTATTTCTATTCCTAATATTTAGTTTAGGAGAAGACCTTGGATTATTATTCCTTAGAGATTTGGTAGGCCTGTCACTTGATAAAAATCACCTTCCCTTTCCCCAGAGGGCCCTAATTTGAATTCATGGAGTTTGTCATCATTTATTCTGAGTCCTTTTCTTCCAGTTTAGAAGCAGACCTCCTCCGTAGGGTAGTAAGAAAATGGTATTTCCCCTTATTTGAACATTTTGAGCAGTATGATGACATAGAAACTTTAAAACACCATTTGAGTTGGTAAAGTACTTTAGGGTTTTCATTTAAATAAAGGTTAATTGATCTAAGAATTATTTCAGAGTTCACGTGCAAATAGGAAAAGAGATGTTAGCACTGTCATGCTTCAGCTCTAGGATTCGTATCATAAATTTCGAAGGTTCAGATTTTGACTATAAAACTTGCCTGGGCATTTCAGTTGCATGTTCACTGATATGACTGCTACACAACTTTTATTTGGTATTATTTATTGGTAGGCTGTGTCTGTCAGGTCAGGCTGCTGTAATCAAATACCATAGACTGAATGGGTTTAGAGAGTGAGTGCTCTCTCTTTTACTTCTTATAAAGCCACTAATCCCATTACAAGGGCCTCATCTACACAAGCTTATCTAACTCATGATTACCGCCCAAGGTAATTACCATCATATTGGAGATTAAAGCTTCTACATGAATTTTACTGGGATATTATTCAGTCCATAGCAGGCTAAGACTGCCATTTGTAAATCCTTTTTAAAGGAGATTAATATTGATAACTTAAGGAATTCTGTGGTTTGTTTTCTTGCCTGAGTTATTGTCCATAGCCAAGGAATGAACCAGTATGTGTTGATGGTGGTAACCTTACTGTCACAGGGTTTTTTTTCCTCCATTGGTGCCTGTGTTTTTTGGTCACATTGGTTCAAAGAATGAAGAGGTAGACCAGACAGAGTGGTGGGCAGCAAAGCAAGGCTTGAGGAGGGAGGAGATCAGAGAGGGTTGCCACTGGAATTTCTAAGTCTAGGGGTTTTTATGGGCTTGTTGGCTGGCTGTTTTTATCTAATTAACATTCCCTGTGCCTGTCATACAGTCAGATTTTTGTCACATGGGTGGTAAGGGTGGAGGAAACCACTCCTTCCAGGGTGGTGTAAAATCCTTTTAAGGGTGGTTTCCTCTTAGGGTGAGGGGTGAGGTGGATGGTGAGTGGGTGGTGGAAAGCCTTGTTGTGCCTGCCTGCCTTCCAATCATCCTTCAGTATATACTGGCTTAGGAGCCTTAGAGTCACTGGTGGAATTGCGACAGTAAAACTTAGAGAAATTGAGCTATGGGTATATTTTCCAGTTTTTTTTCCTTGAAGGGTTTTAATTTTTAATGGTATTTGAGGAGAGGTACCACTGACCATTAATTGGTGATAGCTAATGGATTGGTCAGACTGTAATTTTAGATAAAGGAGTCTTAATAGATCATATCTGCATAACAGTACATTTTGCCTTTTTCGAAACATTATATATTTTTCTTACTGTTTCAGGTAAAGTCTTTATCAATATTTGAACAAAGAATTCTTTGTGAGAGAAAACAATCTAAGAGTCAAAGGAAAAGAGGGTTTCTCTTTTCTGTTGAAAATATTTTACTTCTCTCAGGTTTTTCTAAGCCTGAAATGTTGTCTGAAATGTAGGAAGTTTTTTCTTTTACTTGAAGTTCTGAATGAGTAATTCCATTGACACTCTTTTGTGGGTCACTTGCTTGTGAGTATCTTATATCATTCTTTGAAACTGTCTTCAAGATCTAGACACTGGGGATAATTGCTTATTTTCTTTTTATGTTTTTGATATGGTCTTCTAAATGTATCAAACTTTTTAAAGAGAATCACCAGTTATATGCCTGAAGGACAAGAATTAGCCATTTTTATGACCTGGATTATCAATTGGACCATTTAAACGTGGGTCAAAAGGTATCTCCACTAGGATTGAAAGCCTACTGGGGCCTTGCTCAGAAGTCCAAACTTAAAACAAGCCATTTTGTATTACATAATGAGCCTTTTAACGTCACAGATCCATATACTTTGTCATAGTAGTTTAGCTCAGGGAGTAGTTTTTGGTTTCTTTTTTTTTTTTTTTTAAAGATTTTATTTATTTATTTGAGAGAAACACAGCTAGAGAGGGAACACAAGCAGGGGGAGTGAGAGAGGGAGAAGCAGGTCTCCCACTGAGCAGGGAGCCCAATGTGGGGCTCAACCCCGGGACACCAGGATCATGACCTGAGCCAAAGGGAGTCGCTTAACCAACTGAGCCACCCAGGCACCCCGTTTTTGGTTTCTTTAGGGTTATTCCTTCCTATTCCTTAGTTCCCAAGTAAAAAACCAAAGATAATGAGCAAGTATCTACTTTGGCACGTTCCAATGGAAGGAGTCAGATAGTCTTCTTGACTGAAACTTTACTTAGCCTTTATGTCCCTTTCTGTAAAGCTCACAGTTTTACACACACTTGTCAAGACCATTAATAAGCACCTTCCTCTGTGTTGGATAATTTCATTAGAGGAGCTGTCTTCCTGTGTCAGAGCATTCTGACTTCCTGAGTTACAAAATATATTTTCCATTTACTCAGTGAAAACCTTGATATTCTGGTAAAACTCGGATTCTGGTTTTGTTTCCTATGCTTTTTGAAAAAAAAGTCTTTCAAACATTTGCTAGAATATAAGCGCGTGTAATGATATGTTAAATTACTTATTTTGGTAATGGAGCTAATTTAGGCAATATATAATGCCTCTCTTTGGAAATTGGTCTATGCTATGAGGTCATTTTAGCTATTCAGTAAATATTCAAGTATTGTGTATAGAACATGGTACCAGGCTTTAGGGCTAGGAAGTGAAAAGATACAATTTGTACCCTTCTTGCTGGGAGAAGGGGCAACTTGCAAACAACTATCATCAAAGAATAAAGTATGTCTTAGGAGTTGACCATGTGAGCTTAGGTAAGCCACTTAACTAGGTCTCTGTTTTCTCACTGTGACAGAGTTGCCCCAGGGTATTATATCCTAACTTTGAAGGTATTTAGGAATCATCTGGGTTTTATTTTGGCAGCTCTGTGGTGGGGCCAAGACTCTGCATTCTTTTTTTTTTTTTTTTAAGATTTTACTGTTTATTTGAAGGGGAACTCGAGCACAAGCAGGGGAAGTGGCAGGCAGAGGGAGAAGCAGGCTGTCCTCAGAGCAGGGCAATGTGGGGCTTGATCCCAGGAACCCTGGGATCATGACCTGAGCTGCAAGCAGATGCTCAACCGAGCCACCCAGGTGCCCAGAGAGTCTGCATTCTTAACTGGCTCTTAGTCCATGCTAAAAGTGTTGGTCTATGTACCGCATATAAAAAGATTTAAAAAAAGCACACACACACAAAACTTTACTGAGATATAATTCACATTCAAAACAATTTACACATTTGAAGTCTATCATTCAGTCACTTTCCATATAGTCTGTATTGTGCAACCACCACTACAATGTTAATTGTAGAACATTTTGATCACTCCTAAAAGAACACCTTTACCTTCTAGCGGTCACTATATTCTCTCCCCTGCCCCAGAGTCTTGTAGGCACTAATTTGCTCGCTCTGTCTGTATACATGTACCTATTCTGGACATTTCATTATAAATGGAATTAAATACTATGTAGTCTTTTGTGTCTGGCTTCCTTCAGTTAACAGTGTTTTCAGGGTTCATCCATGTTGTAGCACATATCAATATTTCATTGTTTTTTGTTGCCAAATAGTATTCCATTGTACATATATACCATTTCGTTGTAAATCCAGTTACAATTTAAAATGATTATTGGTAGAGGATTTTCTTAGGCTATTTTGCTATTTTCTTTTTTTTTTTTAAATCGTATTTATTTATTTGACAGAAAACAGGAGAGCACAGGCAGGGTGAGCGGCAGAGGGAGAAGGAGAAGCAGGTCCCCCACTGAGCAGGGAGCCCTATGGAGGGCTTGATCCCAGGATGCTGAGATCATGACCTGAGCTGAAGGCAGTTATTTAACCAGCTGAGCCACCCAAGCACCCCTGCTATTTGTTTTCTCTATGTGTTATATTTTTTATGTTCCTCACTTTCTCCAATCGTCCCTCTTTTGTGTTTGTTGAAAGTTTTTTAAAAATACACTTTGGGGGCACCTGGGGGGCTTAGATGTTAAGCACATCTGCCTTCAGCTCAGATCATGATCCCAGGGTCCTGGGATCAAGCCCCACATCGGGCTCCCTGCTCAGTGAGAAGCCTGCTTCTCCCTCTCCCACTCCCCCTGCTTGTGTTCCTTCTCTCTGTCAAATAAATAAATAAAATCTTAAAAAAAAATACACTTTGATTATCTCCTGAGTGTTTTTCTGTGTACGTTTTTACATATTTTTTTGTTGGTTGTGATGTGGATTTCAATTAACATCCTAAATTTAGGAACACCTAGGTGGCTTAGTTGGTTAAATGTCTGCTTTAGGCTCAGGTCATGATCCCAGTGTCCTGGGATCAAGCCCCATGTCTGGCTCTCTACTCAGTGGGGAGTCTGCTTCTTCCTGCCTGCCACTCTGCCTGTTTGTGCACTTGCCCTTGCACTCACTCAAATAAGTAGATAAAATCTTAAAAAAAAAAGGGGCGCCTGGGTGGCTCAGTTGGTTAAGCGACTGCCTTTGGCTTAGGTCATGATCCTGGAGACCGGGGATCGAGTCCCACATTGGGCTCCCTGCTCAGCAGGAAGCCTGCTTCTCCCTCTCTCACTCTCCCTGCTTGTGTTCCCTTTCTCGCTGTGTTTCTCTCTGTCAAATAAATAAAATCTTAAAAAAAAAATAAAAACTTAAAAAAATGAAATCTTAAACTTAGAACAGTGGTTTGAATTCATACCAACTTCAATAGCAGGCAAAACCTTAGCTCCCATACAGCTTACTTTTCCTCTACCTTCATGTTGTCACAAATTATATTTTTATGTATTCTGTGCCCATTAACATACATTTTTAAGTATATTATATAAATCAAGAAAAATAGAAGAGTTACATAGTCAAAATATAATAATGATGGCATTTATATTTTTATGTGTAGTTAATGTTTACTGGAGTTTATTTCTTCATATGGCTTTGAGTTACTTTCTGCTGTCCTTCTCTTTTAGCTTGAAAGACTCCAGCATTTCTTGTGGTTCATGTCTGCTAGCAATGAATTATCTTAGCTTTTGTTTACATGGGAATGTCTTAATTTTTCTTCATTTTTGAAAGATAGTTGTGCTGGCTGCAGACTTCTTTTTGATCTTTTTTTTTCTTTTAGCACTTTCATATTATTAGGGTCTGTGGTCAAAGGAATGAGGTTGATACAAAAGTGAAAGTGAAGCAAAGCTTTATTTCGCGCCAAGCATCGAGAATTATACTGGCCTGGACCAGGGTCGCTTCCCAAAAAGAGAGAGTGAGTGGCCCCGCCTATTCTTACAGGCTACCTTTTATAGGAGAAAACCACTCCCCCTGCCCCTCCAAGCTGACCTGACTCAGCTTGCCTGAGTTAATTCTTTGACTCTGCCATGATGATGAATACATTTAATCCCCACAGAGTGGTTTACCAGGGGATCTCCATTGGTCAGGGTCCAGGAGGTTAACTGAATTACCTGATTGGGCATTCCCACCTGGTCCTAAGTACCAGGAACTGGCTGCCCATTCTTAATTTGCTTCTCCATACTCCCGGGAGGGGAGGTTAAGGGGTTTACCTGATTGGGTGTCTCCCCAACCTGGCTTGCCTTTGTTTTCCAGGGGCCCTTTGCCCATTTCTCCCAGAGCTGTTTTTCTGAGTAAACAAGATGGCGGCCTGGACTTCTAAATATGTCCTTACATTATGTCTGTTGGTTCTAGCCTCCATGGTTTCTAATAAATGGGTTGCTAATCTTATTGAGGAGTATGTGAGGAATTGCTTCATCTTTGCTGTTTTCAAGATTGTGTTTTTGTCTTTTAGTAGTTTGATTATGTCTGTCAGTCTAGATGGCTTTATATTTTTCTTATTTGGAGTTTATTGAGCTTCTTTGATACAGGGATTCATGTCTTTTGTTAAATTTGTGAGGTTTTCATTCCATTATCTTTACAAATATTTTTTCTGTCCATTTCTTTTTTTTCCCCCAGAGACTACATTATACTTATATTGGTATGTTTGATGATGTCCCACCGGTACCTTAAGTTCTGTTCATTTTTTAATTTTTTTTCCCTCTCTGTCCTTCAGACTGGTTAATTTCAGTTGTCTTATCTTCTTGTTTGTTCATTTTTTCCCTGCCCTTGTTCAGATCTGCTGTTTAACTCCTCTGGGGAACTTATCATTTCAATTGTACTTTCAGCATCAGGATTTCTTTTTGTTTACTTTTTATGTTTTCTTTATCTCAATTGATAGTCTTTTTTTTTAAATTGTTTTCCTGATTTCCTTTAGTTCTTTGTCCATGGTTTTCTTTAGTTTACAGTTGATTTAGAGTCTTTCTGGTAAGTCCAGTGTCTGGCCTTGCTGAGGGATGATTTTTGTCAGTTCAGTTTTTTCCTGTGAATAGGTCATTCTTTTGGGTTTTTTTGTATTTGTAATTTTTTGTTGAAAACTTTGTATTTTGAATGTTGTGCTGTCATAATTCTGTACGTTAGATTCTATCCTTCCTCGAGGTTTTGTTTTTGTTTTTGTTTTTTTTTGATTGTTGAGGGTTGTAGTGGTTGAATTTGTTTAGTGATTTTTCTTAAGAAAAAAAAAAATATATATATATATATATATAATTTTTCCCCTCCAAAGACTGTTTTCCTTTCTGTGTGTGGTCACTAATGTTTCTGTTCTGTTATCTCAGCAGTCAGCCTTACCTTTCATGATTCAAAGAGGAAAAACAGTTACTACTCTCTTGGTCTTTGTAACTTGTCTTTGAGTTTGGGGCATTTCTTGATCATTGAGCCTAGGCAGTCTCCAATCCTTCTTCACCTTCACCTGCTTGTGTCACATCCACAGATCTGTCAGGGTGAAAGTCTAGGGTCTTTTCAGGTCTTTCTGAGCACACATCTGGTTATAGGCATCCATTATGCACTGTCTACCCAGGTATATATGGCAGCTCTTCCAAGTCATATTCCCTCAAAAACTTCTTTGGCTTCTTTCTTCCCAATCTTTTGGTTGTGTCTGCTGCAGGCTTAATTCCTAGTCCTTTGCTTGTTGATATATGTCCTTAATCTCTTGGCAGACACCCAGAAAGTCACTGTAGCTGCATTGGAATGGGGTAGTGAAATAAATATTAGCCTGTGTACCCACCCTCCAGGGGACTGCCAGACAGGTTAAAACACAGAAGTACAGTCTTTTTAAGTACAAGGTCTTTTTTAGCTACCAGTAAGCTGCAACAGGAAGACAATCATTTGTCCCCACAGCCAGTATTGCTTCTCTGGGCAGTTAGGGATGGTAGACAGGTAAACAAAAATGCCACAGTACCTTTTTACCAAAATTCAGCTGCCTTTTTCTTCATTAAACACTTTCTTGGTTGTTTTAAGTTTTTGATTCAAAGGTTGACTTTGTCAGTTTTTGCCAGCTATGATTGTTTTAGTAATGGGACCAATTCTTTGAGTGCCCTATTGACAAGTTTTTATATCAACTTCAGTGTATTTTTTTTTTTAAAGGAAGATAGCAATTTTTTTTTTTTTTTTAATTTGGCAGAGAGAGATCACAAGTAGGCAGGGAGGCAGGCAGAGAGAGAGAGGAGGAAGCAGGCTCCCTGCCGAGCAGAGAGCCCGATGTGGGACTCGATCTCAGGACCCCTGAGATCATGACCAGAGTGGAAGGCAGAGGCTTAACCCTCTGAGCCACCCAGACGCCCAACTTCAGTGTATTTTTTAATAGATCAACTTGATAAATTGATTAACAGTGTGTTGCTCCCCATCTTATTGTAATTTATCACTGAAACTTTGGTTTTAAAAATTTCTGAATTATTAAACACGTACAGACTTTTTAAAAAGCATTTTTAAATTAGCTGTCAAAAGAAATTGAGTAGAATATTGGAGAAGGTATATCATATATTTATGGAATTTGCAAACATTCCTGTTTACTAAAAAGTGTTTGATATAATCACTCATTTTGGCTTTGGAAAGGATGTATATTTCTGAAGTAATATTGTCATTATACAATTTGGAAAACCCCTCCCCTCTATTTGTAGAACACTGGGAATCTTGGTTCTCTTAGGTTGTATAAGTTTGAGCTGTGCTTAGTGTTTTGTTGTCTGATTTTTTATAGATCATTGGTTAAAAAGCAGTGTGAGCTGAGGAATGTTCTCTTATCATAAGTCACTAGAATTTAAAAAGATAATATGGGAGGGTTTGAAGTGAGACTTACTCTCTTTGCTTAAGATTCTCACTTCATATGGGTAGGAAAGGACTGCTGGCAAAAGTAGGTCCTTTTTTGAAATTTGATTTCTTTAAATAGTCTTAATGAAATCATTGTTAACCAAATACTGGTCTTTAAGTTATTAGCAACTTGATGAAATTGAATCTCTCTGGCACTTAAGGCAGAGAGCTAACAGTTCATGTAAAAATTTACCATGAGGTAAATTCCATTTCATGTTGGCCTTTTTAATAATTTATAATACTTGGTTGTGATGCAGGTAGGTGGGGCCCAAGAACCCAGGGGATGCTCCCACTGGTGAATGGCCAGGAGGGTTCTTGGCTTCATGAAGGATAGAAATCAAATATGAGTAGGAAAGAGTGAAAACAAGAGTTTATTGAATAGTGTGAGTGACAGAGAATAGCAGATGGAATGTCTGGGAGACTTGGAAAGGAGAGGAGAATGAGTCTTGGTGTTGTTTGGGATTAGGGATTTATATTGGAAAGAGGTGTAAGGTGCATGTTCCTTTAGGAATTCTGGGTGTAGGGTCTAATCAAAGGTGCATGTCAGGTGAACAATAGGTGTTATTCCAGAAATGACCGAAAGTAGGGGGTATTGATGCCAGTGTCAGCTGAGGTTTATTCAAAGAACATATTCAAGGTCTGGCTCTTCTTGGATGTTGTTAGGTGTTTGGTACCTAGTACAAAACTCAGAGAATGGTTAACTTTCTTGCTTTCTTTTTGAAGTGGAAACATAGCTTCTTTGGCTGATTCAGAAACAGAATGCAGAACCAGGAGTAAATGAGGCCTAACAGATAAATAGTGGAGATGAAGTCTTTCTAAAATGGAGTCCTTTCAGCTTCCCTACTTTAGTTGGTTAGGCTTTGATTATTAATAAACCAGAGCTCATGAAGAAGTTTTAATTACATGTTCCTTCATCTGAATAAACAGATAAACAGTAAGAGGAATCTTAATTTTTGTGACCAAAAGTAAGAAATTTTGTCTTGATCAGGCAGCTGCAGATGATTAGTTTAGAATTCTTTTCTGGGGGAAAGAAAGCCATTTCTGATTTTCTTTTAATTCTAAACTAGAGAGGTAATTGACTTAGCAGCATGAAGTATACCAAGCCTTTCTTTAGTTTAATAACTTATTTGTAGCTGTCGTTGTTCCATACTAACTGTAATTTTTTTTAAGCAGTCATCTTTTGCTTTTTAGGAAAACTTATGTGACTTTGGCTTGTAGTTTCTTTCTGCCTAATGTTTTAAAGGAATAATCCTATGAAGTTTTTCAACCAGGTTTATTCTGTAGATGTTAAATATTCAGGGGTGGATTATGTATACATCTTGATTCTTATTTATTTATATTCTGATTTTGAACTGTGTTGTGTCTTATTCACACCTATATTAGAGTGCCTGAGGAATAATGTAGAGAAAGTGAAATACAATTTTCCCTATTCATTAACAGCTCTTCTGAAGGTTTAATGTTTAAAATTCTAGCTAGAAGGCATGGAACTGGCTCGTTCTTTGATTTCATTTTACCCTACCTTCCCCTTTCTCATAAATGCAAAGGATAAATGCCCCTAATATCTTTCTTCTCAGATGAATTAAATTGTGACTTTGTTAAACTGCAATAGACTTGCCTAATTCATTAAATACTACCTTCTTAGAAATGAATTCCTTCCCCTCCCTCAAAACAACTTCTTGCAGAAACTCTTGTAATCACTATTGAGAGAAAATAAGTTGTAGCTTAGAAAATAGTCTTACTCAGGGCATCTGGCTGGTTCAGTTAGAAGAGCATGCAATTCTTGATCTTGGGGTCTTGAATTCGAGACCCACATTGAATGTAGAAATTACTTATTTTAAACTTAGAAAAGATATTCTTGTTCAGTTGAGATCTGTGCAGTTCGCTATGTTGTATGATTTGGACAAATTTTATTGATAATTTATTTATTTATCTATTTATTTTAACGTAAGCTTTAGACCCAATGTGGGGCTCAAGTTCAGGACCCTGATGTCAGTAATCATATGCTCTATTGAGCCAGTCAGGTGCCCCATTGATAATATATTCTTGATTTTTTTTAAACATTTATAATTTAATAAATTATAAATTTATATATAATACAAATATATATACACATATGTAAAATAAAGATCTGAAGCTCCTTTTTCTTCCCCCACATCAGTTTCTTTTTTTTTTCTCTCAAATATGGAATGCTTCACGAATTTGTGTGTCATCCTTGCACAGGGGCCGTACTAATCTTCTCTGTATCGTTCCAATTTTAGTATATGTGCTGTCGAAGTGAGCACCCCCATGTCAGTTTCTGTGCTACACAAAGCCGACTGCTATTGTGCTAAAAATGATCTCTTTTTTGTAGAAAAACCTAATTTGAACAAAAATTCCTGTTAAATGGTTATTGAACTGCTAAGGTTGACACTGAAGAGCTAGGTCACTGACAGAGCCAATAAAGCTATGCTTTTCTTCTTTTTTAAAAAAAGTCAGATTATTTTCATATTCTTTGTTCTTATAGACAGCCACCAAATGTATTTATCAGTTTTTAAGATTTATGTCTAAAAAAGAAAGTCTCCGGTGGAAAAACATTAATTTTGCCTTTCTCAGAGAGGAGTTCTGTAGATAAACATGAGTGTTTTAATTAATTAATTAAATTAACAATTTTTATTTATTTGACAGAGAGAGAGAGAACACAAGTAGGCAGAGAGGCAGGCAGAGAGAGAGGAAGAAGCAGGCTCCCTACTGAGCAGAGAGCCTGATGCGGGCCTTGATCCCTGGACCCTGAGATCATGACCTGAGCTGAAGCCAGAGGTTTTAACCCACTGAGCCACCCAGGCGCCCGAGTATTTGTTTTTAAATATTAGCAGGACTCATTTCTAATTAAGAGTGAGAAAAATGTGCAGTTTTGATTTTTATAACAAGCATTGAAGAGGAGCTTACTAAATTAAAACTTTTTTGTTCACTTGTAATTCAGAATAATATATAATTTTTAAATATCTTTCCTGAATGTCTTCTAGAAGTAGTTGCAAAACTAGGGAGGAGAAATAATTTGCTAATTGATTCTCTAAATAGTTAATAGGAATTTGGAGTTAATCTGTCAACATCTGGGTTTCATCTCCATAACTTACTATCTATATGATGTTGGCTGAGTTACTTACCCTTTCAAAGTGTCTCTATAATAGTGGGGATGATAATAATAATAGTACCTGCCTCATTGGAGTTGTTAGCAGCTAAGTAGTAATTAGTAGATAACTTAGCATAGTTTTGTAGCAAAGTGCCTTAAAGAGAGTAAGCAAGGAAATATTAGCTGGTTGTTTTCAGTACTAACATCATCTTTGAAGAACGACCTAATGTTTTTTTTTTCCCCAAGATATTATTTATTTGAGAGAGAGAGCAAGAGCGGTAACACAACAGGGGGAGGGGCGAGGGAGAAGCAAGGCTTCCTGAAGAGCAGGGAGCCCAATGTGGGGCTCGATCCCAGGTCTCTGGGATCATGACCTGAGCTGAAGGCAGATGATTAATGATTGAGCCCCCCAGGCGCCCCATGATGTAACCTTTTTTTTTTTCTTACCTTGGTAATAGGATATATTTGTGTAAAAAATTATATAGTCTAAGTTTAATTTGAAAAGAAGTCAAATAAATATGTTCCTTTAATAAAAAAAATTCCTTTGCCTTTGAACATGGTGGGGTTTTTTTTGTTGTTGTTGTTTTAAATCTGTAGTTGGGTTAAGGCAATGAACCCAAATTTACCTGGCCTGTCTTTGCATATACCCAATTATAGAAAATGGGAAGCTTTTCTTTTTAAAGATTTTATTTATTTGACAGAGAGAAACACAGCCGGAGAGGGAACACAAGCAGGGGGAGTGAGAGAGGGAGAAGCAGGCTTCCCGCGGAGCAGGGAGCCCGATGTGGGACTCAATCCCGGGTCTCCAGGATCATGACCTAAGCCGAAGGCAGTTGCTTAACCAACTGAGCCACCCAGGCGCCCCATAGAAAATGGGAAGCTTTTTAAAGACTAAAGGATAGGTGATCTGTGCTTTAAGGAAGACTTTTATAGGCCTGTTTTGAACTAAAATCTGTAACATTTACATGGTATTAAACTTTCAGGAAATACTAACACAGTTTAGTCTCTGAAATTATGTGATATAATTTATTTTCTTCTGAACATGTTCAGCTTCATGATCTAATCTGTAAACTCTTGATTACATTTGTAACGTTATATGTCTACCTAGCATAGAAACACACCAGACATATTCCTATCTCTATAGTCTTGTACTTTTTGCTTTCTTTGCCTGGAATCCTTTCATCGTGGTGGCCCATCCTGGGGGCCCTCAGGTTAATCATAACTCTACAAAAGGATTGTCTGCTCTTGAGAGATGTTCTTTTCTTTATCTAAAGTGTCACTGTCCATCTTTGTGCATTTTTTTTTCCTTACTGTGAGGTATTATATTACATATTCTTGTTTATTTATTTTTAGATCACTTTCCCGTAAGAATAAGAGGTGAGGGCAGGAACTTAGTTTTATTGCTGATTTCCCACTGTATATGATATAGTACAGGGCCTGACATTAATAAATATTTTTAAATGAATGAGTCAGTGAAATTGATCAAGTTAAAATAGTTTTACTCTATAGATTGAGAGAATCCATGAGCCAATTTTTAGTATTTATTTTCTATGAAATATTTATGCTCATGAAAAAACGAATCACTTAAAACGATGAGATTTATTATTTCTACTCCTGTAACACACTCCCCCCAAAACACTCAGCAGGATTTCAAGTTTAGAGTATTTTGTATGTAATATGAGCTGTCAATCAAGAGGCCTAATTGAGAACACCAGCTCAGTTTATAATAGCAGCAGGACCACATAGTCGTTAAACTGTTCTGGGTTCATTTCCTTGTTTCTTTTCTAGGTTCTATCTCAGTGCCTGTTACATAGTTAAGGTAGTCAATAAATGTTTTTTGAGTGAGTGAATTAAACTGTAAAATGAGTAAAATCATGCACGGCTTCCTAGTTTCTCAAAATATCCTAAAGACCCCAGAATGAGAGCTTCTAAAATAAAATAGATCAAAGAACTTCGTGACACTCTATTCCATTGATCTCCAAAGTTAAATATGCCTTATAATCACCTAGAGGGCTTATAAATAGGTTTTGTAGGTTTACCCTCCTCACTTCCATATTTGAGGAAGAGGAGTGAATTTCTAATAAGTTCTGAGGAGTTATTAGGGAGAGGTGATGTTGGTTCTGCTGGTCCTGCTGGGGCCAAACTTTTGACAGCTTTTTTTCCAGTTGAGGTGATTCACATTGACCTAAGGTTTAAAGAAGCACTAACTAAGTAGGAGAAGCTGTTGACCTCTAAAATCAGTATTTCTTTTTTTTTTTTTTTTT
>PITA01005569.1:0-109086 GCA_004023965.1 Spilogale gracilis | reverse complement strand
GTCAGATATACATTGATAAAGCTTTAAGGACTACCCGTGACAAATTCCCTGAACTACTACTGTACCATTATATGGATGACATTTTACTTTCTCATAGAAACGCCTCAGAACTTGACAGGGCACTCTGCTATCTGACGGCAGAACTGAAAAAATGGCGCCTCGCTATAGCCACAGAAAAAATACAGACAGGGGACTTACAAACTTATTTGGGCACCCATCTCTCTTCTACTGTGGTAAAGCCTCTGAAACTTAGCTTTAGATTGGACAGTCTTAATACTCTTAATGATTTTCAAAAACTGCTAGGGGACATCGCATGGCTCCGACCCTATCTAAAACTAACTATGGCAGAATTAAAACCCCTTTTTGATATTCTCAAGGGCGACTCAGACTTAAATTCCAGAAGGGATCTCACACCAAAGGCCAGGGAAACTATTAACCTAGTACAACAACGATTAGAGTCATGCCAGATAGTACGTAGAGATCCATACCAACCCTTGTTACTGATAATCTTACCTGACCCTCACAGCCCCACCGCTGTCATCTGGCAAGGTGGCCCCTTACAAACTGTACATCTCCCTAGTTCACCCTCGAAAATTTTACAGCCATATCCCGAAGCGATGGCGCTACTCTTACAAAAGGGACTAAAGGACTGTCTCACCACATTTGGCTCACAACCACATACCATAGTTACCCTTTCTATGCAGGACACCTTAGGTCCCACACGCGCCTTCCAGGCCCCTTGTCCGTGGGAAACGAATCAGCAGATCTCCTCACAAAGACATCCTTTATCTTTTCCAATGAGGAACAGGCCAAACTTTTCCATGAGAATTTTCATGTTAACTCTACCACTCTTAAAAGGAAATTTCAGATTCCAAAGGTTCTCGCCCGACAAATTGTCAAATCTTGCCAACACTGTGCCCCTCTCATCCCTGCACCCTCATTCGGAGTAAACCCTCGCGGAATCCTACCTAACCACATTTGGCAAATGGACGTTACCCACATCCCTGAGTTCGGTAATTTGAAATGTGTGCACGTCTCCATTGATACGTGCTCCGGAGTTGTCATGGCCTCCGTGCATACGGGTGAAAAGGTCCGAGATGTTATCCAACACTGCCTTATGAACTTTGCCTCTTGGGGCATCCCAAAACAAATCAAAACCAACAACGGGCCTGCTTACACGTCACGCAGCTTTAAAACCTTTGTAGACATATTTCACATACATCTAGTCACAGGGATTCCCTACAACCCTCAAGGGCAAGGGGTCGTGGAACGCGCCCATCTCACCTTGAAAAATCAATTAACAAAACAAAAAGGGGGAATAGGGGTCTCCTTTAGATCCCCCAAAGATAAACTTAACATAGCTCTCTTCACCCTAAATTTTTTGACTTTGGATTCAACTGGGCGATTGGCTGCAGACCACCACTCGCACCAGGAAGCCAATCTAAATGATTGGGTGACATGGAAGGATATCCTGACAGGACTCTGGAAGGGTCCCGACCCGGTCCTACGATGGGTCCGTGGTTCTGTCTGTGTTTTTCCTCAGGATCATCCAGCTCCGGTTTGGGTGCCAGAACGCCTAACACGACGAGTACAGCCCACCACGGAGTCAGCTACGGTTGAAGACGATGAGCTGCCGACGCCTACTGTGGATGTCAAATGGCCTCCTCCAACTGTATCCAATCCCTAACAAGTTTATGTATAACCTCTAACTTGTATTCTAATCTCTCTGGAGCAGTGAACCTCTCCTGGCAGCTGTCCCAGATGCTCAACGGTACCTGGACCGCGAAATTCCACAATCTGACAACCTCCCTCCATTTGGAGAATGCCGCAGGAGTCAATCCCCTCGCCGCGTCCCAGTTTCTGCACGGCCAGCAGGCAATGGTGTCCTTTGGAAAGTCCTGGTTTGGGACCATAGCGCTTGGCTGTATTGTGCTTTTCGCCCTCGTCCTGGCGGTGCGTTGGATAAGGGCCCTCCAACGCACAATGTCTAGAGACCCGAGAGGCCGTGCATCAGGCGTTGCTCGCTATAAAGCATGGAAGCTCACCCCAGGTATGGCTTAGCATGCTGGACCGGTAGTCAGTGACGGGCAACGAGGATGATAACCGTGTGCCAACCTAAGACAGGAGCTGCAGCATGCTCTGCAGTCTTCAGTGACAGGTAAGGACGCGAGTTGACCATCCCGACCTAAGACAGGCATGGTCCCCTGTCCATACAAATAAATAAAAAAGAGGGAGCTGTCGGGGGCACGCCCCATAGATGGCGCTGCGTCTGCTGTGGAGAGCTCCACAGCAGATGCCGGCAGCGCTGCTGCCGAGGCTACAGCGCCGAGCACATGAAGCAGCTCCAGGAAGCGCCCGCCCTGAAGATCACGTGATCACCGGACTCCACCAATGCCTGCTCGCCGTGCAGTCCACGCCCCACGTGATCTCCTCTCTGATTGGCTGGGATACTATATAAAAGGGGGCTAGAAAGCTTCCTGAGGAGAGACGTCGAGAGGCAGGGGAGACGGCGAGGAGGAGAGGAGGAGAGGAGGAGAGGAGGAGGCAGGCGGCAGGCAATGAGGTGGAGAGGCAGAGAGGCGGAGAGAGACTGAGAGGCCGCCAGATGAGGAGGAAAGGAAAAGAGGGAGACCTCGTGAGAGACGAGAGACCTCGTGAGAGATGAGAGACGAGAGGGGGAGGAACAAGAGAATAAAGGGGAGCTTCAATGTTGACCCGTGTGTTGCGTCTTCTCTGCTGGCGGGGAACGCGACAGGCCAGTGTGGTTGGGTTTCCTGGTCAGGGAACCAAATGTTGCAGAAAATCTGAGGCGACCGAGGAAACTCAAGCAGCATGTGGAAATATGGGAGAACACAGCTTCATTTTCACTAGCAGGCTCAGTGGGATCGCTCCCAGAGACTGAGCAGCTGGCAGGGTTAGGGGTAAGTTTTTATGGTTATGGGTGATACGGGATGGTAATGGACATTTTCGCGGTCTCTCATGGCCGATTGGCCCTCTATGCGGAGGTATAATCTATATGGAGGCGCTAGAGGAGAGTGTTAAATCATCCTGGGGAACTTGTTTTTTTTTTTCTCTTAACCAAATAGGACGGCCATTTGTTTTTTTTCTGTCTCAGTAGGAGCAGTGGGGAGCAGCAGACAGGACAGGGTGGGGCCTGGGGGATTTTCCAGCCCATACTGTAGACTTACTTATATTCATTGCACAATTTTGTATACTATCCCTACCTTTTGGTGTTTTTTTCAGTGTGTTACTATTAAATAGTTTATCTTAGATACTTGAATTTGAAGGTTAATGATTTAGAACATCAAGCAGGAGTTCTGATTTAAACAGTTCACTGTTTTGCAAACTATACCACCAAATATTTTTTAAGAAAAGATACGGAATAAAACGAGAGAAGAAAGAGTAGCCTGCCAAGGCATTGCTTTAACTTTTTAAATCTGTTTTTATAAGTAATACAGCTGATGTTTCCAAGTGATCAAATTTTTAGAAAACTTCTAGATAATAGGAACCTGTGGTGATTTAATATATATTCAGTCAGGCAAATTACCAAGAATTCTTTGGTCTGAAACATGTATAAATGTGGTCTAGGATCAAAGGAAATTATCTAGAGAGAGGAAATGAGAATTTAAATAATAATTCCCCCAAGGTTTCTGACTGACTCAGTCAGTAGAGCATGCAACCCTTGATCTCAGGGTGGTGAGTTCAAGCCCCACACTGGGCATAGAGCTTAGTTAAAAAAATAATAATTCTCCCAAAGATGAATAAGATATATTTGAGCCGGAAGATTATTTAAAATTGAAAATTTTGCATTTTAAGATTTTATTTTTAAAGAATCTCTACACCCAACACAGGGCCTGAACCCACAACTCTGAGATCAAGAGTCACATGTTCCCACTGACTGAGCCAGTCAGGTGTCCTGAAAATTTTGCATTTTTTATTGTAAAAGAACAAAATGGATTTCTTTGCTTTTTACTTAATTGGTATGTATGGAGTACCTACTCTGTGTAAGTTGTGCTGGGTGTTATGGAAGAGAGGATATAAGACTATCTTGTTTTACCAAGAAGGTCATAATTTAGTGTTCAAGATACAGACAAATATCTACTTGTAGCACTTAAAATTTCACTTCAGTAAAATAACTACACCTATATTATAAAAATATGCTAATTTAGCTTTATTGATTCTTCTTCTCATATTTCATGAAATAACTTTAATTTTCCAGATGCATTTTCAACATTAGTGTTTGCATCATTATGAGAGTCTATTGTTGTCATCTGTTTTCCAGAGCTCAGTCTCCTAACTTCTACATATGAATCTATTTGTATCATACTACCATGAAGGAAATTTTTAAAAAAGATTTTATTTATTTATTTGGCAGAGATCACAAGTAAGCATAGAGGCAAGCAGAGAGAAAGAGGAGGAAGCGAGCTCCCTGCTGAGCAGAGAGCCCGATGGAGGCCTCCATCCCAGGACCCTGAGATCATGACAGAGGCTTAACCCTCTGAGCCATCCAGGCGCCCAGGAAATTTTATCCTAAGTCATAAATACACATTCACATAACATCACTTTTGCAGTTGTGATGTTATATTCTCAGGGTTAATCACTACATTTGAACTAATATTTGTATTAAATTTGTATTGATATTTTTATGTATATATGAATATGTATTTGCTTGCTTATTTATTAAAAAAATTTTTAAAGATCGTATTCATTTATTTGACAGAGCAATAGAGTGCAAGTAGGGGGAACAGCACAGGGAGAGGGAGAGGCAGAAGCAGACTCCCAGCTGAGCAAGGAGCCTATAGGCAGATACTTAACAATGACTGGGCCACCCAGGCACCCCTATATTTTTTCTTAATGTAGACATTTTTCGCTATAAACTTTCCTCTCAGGTTTGTTGTTGCTGTATCTCATAAGTTTTGGTATGTTTTGGTTTTGTTTTCATTTATCTCAAGACAGTTTCTGATTTCCCTTTTGATATCTTCTTTAACACATTGGTTTTTCAGGGAAGAGTACGTTGTTTAATTACTACATATTTGTGAATATTTCAGTTTCTTCCTGTTACTGATTTCTAGTTTTATGCCTTTGCAGTTAGAAAAGATACTTGATATGGTTTCAGTCTTCTTAAATTTGTTAAGGCTTGCTTTGTGACCCAACATATGAACTATGCTGGAGAATGTTCTGTGTAAGCTTGAGAAGAATGTGTATTCTGGTGCTATTGGATGGAATGTTTAGTATAAGTCTGGTAGGCCCATTGGTCTATAGTGTTATTCAAATTTATTAAGTTTCTTCTTGGATGATCTGCCCAAGGTTGAAAGTGGCATATTGGGGCGCCTGGGTGGCTCAGTTAATTAAGCGACTGCCTTCGGCTCAGGTCATGATCCTGGAGACCGGGGATCAAGTCCCACATCGGGCTCCCTGCTTGGCGGGAAGCCTGCTTCTCCCTCTCTCACTCCCCCTGCTTGTGTTCCCTCTCTCGCTGTGTTTCTCTCTGTGAAATAAATAAAATCTTAAAAAAAAAAAGAAAGTGGCATATTGAAGTTCCCTACTATTATTGTAATGCTGTTTATTTCTGAACTGATCTCTTCATCACTATATAGTGACCTTCTTAGCTCTTGTGACTGCCTTTGACTGAAAGTCTTATTTTATCTGATATAAGTGTAGTCCCTCCTGCTCTCTTTTTGTTATCATTTGCATGCAATATCTTTCTCCATCCCATATTTATTACCTTTTATTTTTTATTTTTTATTTTCTTAAAGATTTTATTTATTTTACACGCACAGAGAGAGAGAGAGACAGCGAGAGAGGGAATACAAGCAGAGAGAGCAGAGAGAGGGAGAAGCAGGCTTCCTGCTGGGCAAGGAGCCTGATGCGTGACTCCATGTGGAAATAGATGTGGGACTAGATTCCAGAACCCCGTGATTACGACAGGAGCCAAAGGCAGACACTTAACAACTGAGCCACTGAGACCCCACTCTGTTACTTCCCCCCATTACCTTTTAAATCCAAAGCTTTAGTGTACTTCCTTTCCTGGCATTTTTTACTCATACATAGGGTACAAAAAACAGGTATCCTTTCAGTGCAACTCATAAAATGGACATCTAATAAATGGACATCTAATAAATGGACATTTAATAAATGCTTGCTAAAAGTAGCAGCATTTGCCCACCTATAATAGGATTGCTCTGTGTATACCTCTAAGTGTTGTTAGCTTTCAGCTAGAGAATATCCACCAGATGGCAACCTCATCTGCATGTGAAACATGATGTGCAGTCCTCTGCAACCCATTACCAGTCCCTGGAGCCAAATGTTCCCAGATTAATGGCTGATTTCTATAGTGATCACAGTAAATGAATACTAAGTCGTGACTTGGCAGTGGGGGATGTGCAGATTTGGTATGTATTTAGCATTGACTGTGAAATACTTCTAGTAACAGTCTTTTATCATTAATATCAAAAACAAAAATAATAGTACCTATTTCCATGTTACCCTCTAAACACATTTCTAATTTAAAGCTAAAGGGAACCATATTTATTTCTTCAAAGTATGAAGCTGCAGACAGGATTATTTCTTCCTGAATCACATGTTATTCTAGTTGGCTTCCTTGTACTTAATGGCAATCTGGTAGCTAGCTGGTTTATTGCTTGATATGCAAACCGTCTTCCTTCTTTCTAAACCTGATAGTATGCAGAGAGTACTGCTGGGGATATTTAATATGTCCCTTATTGTTTTCTGTTTATCAACAACCTGCCCTGAGGTACTAATTAGATGGAAGATATTGCATATACTTAGCAAATACTGTTGTGTTTTTCCATACAAATAAATCTGTGACCAAGGTGAAAGTCGTTGATGGGTTGGTTACATGTGCTGCAAATCTCTGAAATAATGCATAATGGTAGATATTCTAGAAGAAGAAAACAAAACTGATTTGTTAAAATGTTTAGTCCTGAATAGCTGGAGTTCTAATTGCAAATGACATTTCATTAATAAATCCTTTTCAAAAGTGGTATATTTCACCTGCATTAAAGTACAGCTGTGTAAGACATCTGTTTGAATTAAATATCTATACCACCTAACAGATTGCCTTTTTCTTATGACTGCAATTGGCTTTATTTTGCATCTGTATATTTCCAAAATACATATTTGAAAGATGTGCTTTTTTCTCAGTCTTCTGGGTATGTTTAATAACTTGATTAAGGCATATTTTACATATCATGTAACTCACCCAGTTCAAGTGTAGAATTCAATGATTTTTAGTAAATTTAAGTTTACTGTGTATTTATTCCCTGTGCATCTTTTAAAGATTTTATTTATTTATTTGACAGAGAGAGACACAGCTAGAGAGGGAACACAAGCAGGGGGAGTGAGAGAGGGAGAAGCAGGCTTCCTGCTGAGCAGGGAGCCTACATTTCACCTACATTAAAGTACATCTGTGTAAAACATCTGTTGGAATTAAACATCATACCACCTAACAGATTGCCTTTTTCTTATGACTGAAATTGGCTTTATTTTGCATCTTTATATTTCCAAAATACGTATTTGAACATTGGAATATGTATTCCAAAATTCATATTTGAACATGATCCTAGACTCAGGACTCCAGGATCATTACCTGAGCTGAAGGCAGATGCCTAATGACTGAGCCACCCAGGTGCCCCATTCCCTGTGCACTTTAGAAATGGTATAGCTGTACCTAGATGCAGCTCCTCATTACATGACAAAGTATGCTGCTGCATTTTGGCACCTCAGGTATCTTTGGTTTCTAATATGCCTGCTTTTAGATGTTGTTTACTTAAGTGAAGGTCAGAAAATCTGGGGCACCTGGGTGGCTTAGTTGTTAAGTATCTGTCTTTGGCTCAGGCTATGATCCCAGGGTCCTATGATCAAGTCCTGCATTGGGCTGTCTGCTCAGTGGAAAGCCTGCTTCTCCCTTTCCCTCTGCTGCTCCCCCCACTTGTATTCCCTCTCTCGCTATCTCTCTGTCAAATAAATAAATTCTTAAAAAAAAGAAAATCTGACATTTGTGTGTCTGAGTTTTAATTAGTATCAGTGTCTCAGTGCCCCATCTTCTAGATTAGTTAGGGATATATTTACATCACATTACAGAGGAATTTTGGAATTTTGGCTTCATTGTCATATAATACTAACAAATCTATCCTTCAGTATGACCCAGACCACTGGAGCTAGTGAGTATTGTTTTAATTTAACACATGTGTAGTACTTACATTACATTAACACATTTTACGGCACATAAAAGACTGTTCTTGCTCTTAAAGGAATGTTTTTGAAAATTCTATTTATTTATTTGACAGAGAGAGAGAGAGAGAGAGAGAGAGAGAGCACACAAGCAGGGGGAGCAGCAGAGGGAGAGGGAGAAGCAGGCTCCCTGCTTGATCTCATGACTTGAGCCGAAGGCAGCCACCCAACCTACTGAGCCACCCAGGCACCCCTTCTCTTAAAGGATTTAAAAGTAGTTAAAAAATTGATCTAGGTATAAAGAGCCCTCTGGAAAGATCATTAAGACTCCATTCATATTTTCCCTTCCTTTCCTAATTTTTCTTTCTCATCCCTCAGACATATGACTTTCTGTTCTCTTATTCTGCCATCTAGATTTGCCACATGGCTCCAAGTTCAAATCACATCAGCAAAGTGTATATAAAAGTTTATGTCCATTTTCTATTAAATATTAGTCCCCTTCTTCATATGTTTGGGTTAAAGGCTGTATTGTAAAACAGTAGAAAAATCTCCAGGTCAATAGTACTATTGTTTCTTGCATTGATGGTCACCAAGAACTCATGTCTCCTTCAGCTGGAAGAGTTTCTTTGACCTTTTTTTCCAAGATTTTATTTATTTATTTGACAGAGAGAAACACAGCTAGAGGGAGAACACAAGCAGGGGGAGTGAGAGAGGGACTCCTGGATTACGACCCCAGCCGAAGGCAGATGCTCAATGACTGAGCCACCCAGGTGCCCCTCTTGACCTTAATGGAAGAAATTTTCCCATATTTGAATAATTCTTGAATTGAAGAATTTATACCAATGTACATAATAACTAAAAAGCTGGACAAATGACCCAAAACAGCTATTTCAACACTGGAAATTGACCCAAGGCTACAGCAAAGTGAGAAATTCTGAACTTTGAGTAAAAACAGAGAAAGTCTATATGGTATTCTTGTCTGGGTGTGGTGGTTAATTTTATGTGTCAACTTGATTGAGCTGAAGGATGCCCAGTAATAGGGTCCGTGGTCAAAGGAACGAGGCTTATACAAAAGCAAAGGTCAAGCAAAGCTTTATTTCGTGCCAAGCATCAGAATCTTACTGGCCCCAAGGCCAGGGTCACTTCTCTCCAGGGAGAAAAGGACCACGTCAGACTTCTCAGGCCAGCTTTTATAAGCATCCCCCCAAATCTCAAGCTGACTAGGGTCACTTCGGCACGGAGCTGACCCACTCATGTGGCTTGCCTGAGTTAATTTGTACTTCCATGGCCTCTCATCTGAGCACAAGCACTGGTATCAGGCTGCCCACCCTTAGTTTGCATCCAAATACCTCCCCAACACGGGACACTCCCGGGAAGGAGATTAAGGGGGTTACTGATTGGCCTATCCCCCCAAACTGGCTCGCCTTTGTTTTCTAGGGGCCATTTATCCATAACACCTGAAGTTGTTTTTATGAGTAAATAGGATGGCAGCTTGGATTCCAAAACTGGACCTTACACCCAGGTAGCCAGTAAAACATTATTTCTGAGTGTGTCTGTGAGGGTGTTTCTGGGAGATACTAACCATTGAATCAATAAATTGAGTAAAGATCACTAAGATCACCCTCACCAAGTTGGGTAGACATCATCCAATCCATTGAGGGCCAAAAAGAAAGAAGGGAAAATTTGCTCAGCTTGAGCTGGAACTTCCACCTTTTTCCCTCAGGCACTGGCGATCCTGGTTCTTGGTCCTTCAGACCATAACTTGGATTTACATCATTGGCTCCCAGGACTTTGGGTTTAGATTAGAGCTATGCCATTGGTTTTCCAGGACCTCCATCTGGCAGACAGCAGATCGTGGGACTTCTTACCCTCCATAATTATGTGAGGAATTCCTCAAAATACATCACTTCCTGTATATCTTTCTATATATCCTATTGGTTCTGTTTCTCTGGAAAATCCTGACTAATACACTGGGCTTACTTCAACTTCCTACTCACCGCTGCTGTTGGCAAAGTAGTTGAACCAAGGTAAGGCAGGCTGTAAAATAAAGCCCAGCAACTTTGCTGCTGCTGCTGCTGCAAAGAACTCACTTGATTTAGAGCAACAGTGGTTCAAGTGGTGATCACAGTGGCAAGCAGATAAGAAGGCCGGTGAGCCTGAGATAACAGGACTGCTTGGGGCAGGCAATGGACTAGCAGTGGATGTAACAGGGAATTTCATGAACTGAGACAGCCACAGTGGACTTGACATCCTGTGCCCATGCCCACAGATCCCTGGTCTTCGGCACCTTTGTGAATACACAGAAGAAAAGCAAGTGAGACTAACAGTAAAAGCTGGAGCAGACGTGGGGCACCTGGCTGGCTTAGTCAATTGGGTGTCTGCCTTCAGCTTGGGTCATGATCCCAGGGTTCTGGAATTGAGACCTGTATCAGGCTCCCTGCCAAGCAGAGAACCTGCTTCTCCCTCTCCCTCTGCTATTCCCCCCTGCTTGTTCTCTCTCTCTCTCTCTCTCTCTCTCTCTCTCTCTCTCAAATAAATAGATAAAATCTTTAAAAAAAAAGCTGGGGCAGATGTGATGTGACAGCAATTTGAAGTTTGCATATGCTCCCCAATCCACAAACAGGTCCATCCACAGATAACAGATATATAGTGGCTGGAGGTGTTTGAAGCAACCTCTAGCTAAACACTGTGCAGTTACACATGCACCCCTAGGAAGCTAGTTTTTGAAAATAAAGCAAAGGAAAAAAATCTGACCAGAGACATCAGTAGACACACGTTGTAGTAGAGACAGAGATCATAAACTTAGCTAAGGTAAGTTAGTAAACAAACATGCAAACAATAAAACTAACAAACCTCAGGAGGCAAAATCAGAATTCAGAGTTGTTATATTATCTAAAATGTCTGATATTCACTAGAAAATGTTAAGACATGTAAACTGAAAAAAAGTAAAGAAATTGATTCAGCAACTTAAATTCTCCCTCCCTTCAAGAAACAGTCCAGGCCCATGTGGCTTCTGTGCTACATTTGATCAAATATTTAAAGAAAAAAAACTCACACCAATCCTTTACAGACACCGTCAAAAGCAGAAGAGGGAATGCTTCCCAATTTCTATGGGGCCAGCATTATTCTGATACCAAAAACATCAGAAGAAAAGAGAACTATAGACTGATATCCCTCGTGAATACACATGCAAAATATCTTAAAAAGTATTAGCATACTAAATCCAGTAACATAGTAAAAAGGATTATAAAACATGGCAAAATGAGATTTATCCCAGAAATGCAAGTTGGCATAATATTTTAAAAAAGTTAAATGCACCATGTTAATAAAGGACAAGAGCACATAATCACAGAAACAGAAAAAGCATTTCACAGAATTTAACACCCTATCATGATAAAAACACTCAGAAAGTAGTATTAGAAAAAACTTTCCTAACCTAATAAAGAGCATACATGAAAAACCTTTAGCAAATATCTTATGTAATCATGAAAAACTGAATACTTTTCCTCTAAGATCAGAAACAAGACAAAAGTGTCCACAGTCACCATTTGTATTCAGTGTTGTATTGGTGATTCTAGTCAGTGCAACAACCACAAAATTAAAGCCATGCAGATTAGAAAGTAAGGCATAAAAAGTGTCTGAGTTTACCAATGACATGATCTTGTATTAAGAAAATTTTAAGGAATACACACAAACACATACACAACTTGTAAAATTAATAAATGGTTTAGCAAGGTCATAAGACACTAGATTCATAGCAAAAATTAATTGTATTTCTGGGGCACCTGGGTGGCTCAGTCATTGAACATCTGCCTTCGGCTCAGGTCATGATTCTGGAGTGCGGGGATCGAACCCCACATCAGGCTCCCTGCTTGGTGGGAAGCCTGCTTCTCCCTTCCCCACTCCCTCTGCTTGTGTTCCCTCTCTAGCTGTGTTTCTCTCTGTCAAATAAATGAATAAAATCTTTAAAAAATTAATTGTATTTCTATACACTAGCTATGAACAATCAAAAAATACAATGAAGGGGGCACCTGGCTGGCTCTGTCAGAAGAGCATGTGACTCTTGGTTTCATGGTCATGAGTTTGAGCCTCACGTTGGATGCCAAGATTACTTCAAATCTTTTTTTTTTAAGATTTTATTTATTTGACAGAGAGAAACACAGCGAGAGAGGGAACACAAGCAGGGGGAGTGAGAGAGGGAGAAGCAGGCTTCCCGCACAGCAGGGAGCCCGATGTGGGACTCGATCCCGGGTCTCCAGGATCATGACCTGAGCCGAAGGCAGTCGCTTAACCAACTGAGCCACCCAGGCACCCCACTTCAAATCTTCAAAAAACTGCAGTGAAGAAAACTATTAGAAAACATTTCAAATAACACCAAAAATAATAAAATACTTAGGAACAAATTTAACAAAAAAATTATAAAATATGTGCATTGAAAACTATAAAATATTGCTAAGATATATTTTAAAAGATCTAGATAAATGGGAGAGACATTCTTTTTCCTAAAAAAAAAGGTTTTATTTATTTGAGAGACAGTGAGGGGGAGAGAGCACAGAAACAGGTGCAGAGGGAGAGGGAGAAGTAGACTCCTCACTGAGCAGGGAGCCTGACATAGAGCAGGACCCTGGAATCACCACCTCAGCTAAAGGCAGACACTTAAGAGACTGAGCCACTGGGGTGCCCCTGGGAAAGACATGCTATGTTAATGAAGTCTCAATATTTTTTTATTCACCCATAATTAACATACAGTTTCATATTAGTTTCAATATAAATGATGTATAATGATTGAACAATTCTATTATTACATCATGATAAATGTACTCTTAATCCTCTTTATTTCACCCATTCCCCCATCTACCTCCCTTCTGTCAACCACCAGTTTGTCCTCTATATTTAAGAGTCTGGTTTTTTGTCTTTTTTTCTTTGTTCATTTGTTTTGTTTCTTATGTTCCTCATATGAGTAAAATCATATGGTATTTGTCTTTCCCTAACTGACTTATTTCACTTAGCATTGTACCTTCTAGATCCATCAATGTTGTTGCAATTGGCAAGATTCCATTTTTTTTATGGCTGAGGAATATTCCATTGTATATACCACATCTTTATGCATTCATCCATCAACAGCTTGGGTTGCTTCCATGTTTTGGCTGTTGTAAATAATGTTGCAATAAGCATATGGGTGCATATATCTTTTTGAATTAGTGTTTTTGTTTTCTTTGGATAAATAGCCAGTTGTTTTCCTCTATACTGTTTTTCACAGTGGCTACAGCAGTTTGCATTCCCAGCAACAGTGTGCAAGCTTTCCTTTTCCTCCACATCCCTGCCAACACGTGTTATTTCTTGTGTTTTTTATTTTAACCATTCTGACAGGTGTGAGGTATCTCATTATTTTGATTTGAATGATTAAGGATGTGGCACATTGGGGGGTGCCTGGGTGGCTCAGTTGTTAAGCGTCTGCCTTTGGCTCAGGTCATGGTCCGGGAGTCCGGGGATCAAGCCCTGCATCGGGCTCCCTGCTCTGCGGGAAGCCTGCTTCTCCCTCTTCCACTCCTCCCCTCCTGCTTGTGTTCCCTCTCTAGCTGTGTTTCTCTCTGTCAAATACATAAATAAAATCCTAAAAAAAAAAGGATGTTGAGCATCTTTTCATGTGTCTGTTGGCCATGTGTATATCCTTGCTGGAAAAATGTCTATTCAGGTCGAGCATCTTTTCATGTGTCTGTTGGCCATGTGTATATCCTTGCTGGAAAAATGTCTATTCAGGTCCTCTGCCCATTTTAAATTGGATTATTTGGTTTTAGGTTTGAGTAATATAAATTCTTTACGTATTTTGCATATTAACCCCTTATCAAATACATTATTTGCAAATGTCTTTTCCCATTCTGTAGGTTGTCTTTTTGTTTTGTTGATTGTTTCCTTTACTGTGTAAAGTTTTTTATTTTAATTTCATCTCAGTAGTTTCACTTTGCTTTTGTTTCGCTTGCCAGAGGGGACATGTCTAGAATAGTATTTCTGCAGCCAAGGTCAAAAAGAGTACTGCCTAAAGGGGCGCCTGAATGGCTGAATCTATTATACATCTACCTTTGGCTCTGGTCCACGATCCCAGAGTCCCACAATCAAGCCCCACATCAGGCTCCCTGCTCAGAGAGAAGCTCTGCTTCTCTCTATGCCCTTTCTCTCACTCTTTCTTGCTCTCTTTCAAATAAATAAATAAAATATTAAAAAAAATAATACTGCCTTTGTTTTCTTCTAGGAATTTTATGGTTTCAGGTCTAACATGTAGGTCTTTAATCAATTTTTTTAAACTTTTTATTTTTAATTAATTTCTATACCACAGGTGAAGCTCAAACTCACAACCCTGAGATCAAGAGTCATACACTCCCAACTGAACCAGCCATGCACTTAGGTTTAGCCCATTTTGAGTTTATTTGTTTATGGTGTAAGAAAGTGGTCCAGTTTCATTCTTTTGCATGGTCCAGTTTTTCCAATACAATTTGTTGAAGAGACTTTCTTTTTCCCATTTTTTACTGTTTTTTAACTAACAAATTTAAATAAAAATTTGGAGAAAGAAAAAAAAAACTATAGTAATCAAGACAGTGTGGCATTGGCATAAGAATAGGCATGTAGATCAATGGAATAGAACTAGAAGCCCAGAAATAAATCCATATGTTTATGATCAAATGATTTTTCCCTAAGGCTCCAGGACCACTAAATTAGAGGAGGATAGTCCTTGCAACAAATGGTTCTATGTTAATTGAATATCTATATTATGCCAAAAACCAATTTAGGCCCTTACACTATAAACAAAAAAATAAATATAAATTATAGACTTAAATGTAAAGCCTAAAACTATAAAAATTTTAGGAGAAAATATTTGTAAGATTTGGTTAAACAAAGCTTTCATAGATATCATAACAAAACCACCAGCAACAATGACAAAAAAGTAAATAAATTGGACTTCAACAAAATAAAAAACTTTTGTGTTTCAAAGGATACCATTAGGAAAATAAAAAGACAGGGACACTTGGGCGGTTTAGTTGTTGGGCCTCTTCCTTTGACTTGGGTCGTGGCCCTGGAGTCTCGGGATCAAGCTCCACATCCAGCCCTTTGCTCAGCGGGGGGCCTGCTTCTCCCTCTCTCACTCACTCTCCCTGCTTGTGTTCCCTCTCTAGCTCTGTTTCTCTCTGTCAGATAAATAGGTAGAATCTTAAAAAAAAAAGACAACCCACAGAATGGGAGAAAATATTGCAAATCATTTGACTGTTAAGACTTAATCTAGAATATAAAAACTCTCATAATTCAATAATAAAACTACAAATTTAAAAATGAGCAAAGTAGTTAAATAGAAATTTCTTCAAAAAAAGCCATACAAATGGCCAATGAGCACATAGAAAAATGCTCAACAGAATTAATCATCAGAGAGATGTAAACTAAAAACATAATGAGATACCACTTTATACACACTAGAATGGCTGCATTAAAAAAAGAAAGAAAGAAAACCAACCCAATAACAGTGCTGGTGAGGATGTGGAAAAACAAGAATTTTCATACATTGTGGGAAGGTAAAATAGTATGATCTCTTTGGAAAACAATTCAGCAGTTTCATAAAAAGTTACAATAAACTTACTATATGAGTGCTATGGGGAGTGCTGTGAATTGTGTAAGACTGATGAATCACAGATCTGTACCTCTAGAAACAAATAATACATTATATGTTAATAAAAATAACTATAAAACGCAAAAAAATACTTATTTTATGGTCTCAAAAAAACCCCTATATGATCTAGTGATTGGTCCCTTAGGAATCTACCCAAGAGAAATGAAAATATATGTCACATGAAGACTTGTATGCAAAAATTCATAGCAGCATTATTCATAATAGCCAAAAACTGGAAGCAATTCAACTGTACATTGTTGGTGAATAAACACAATGTGGTATATTCATACAATGGAACATTATTGAACTATAAAAAGAGTGAAATAATGATGTATGCTACAGCATAGATGAACTTCAAAACATGCTAAGGGAAAGAATCTAGCTATAAAAGGGCTCATACTGCATGATTCTATTTATATAAAATGTCAAGAAAAGGCCATTTATAAAGTCAGAAAGCCGATCAGTGGTTACCTGGGCTTGAGGATGGGAGTGGAAATTGACTGCAGGAGAACCCAAGAACATTTTTAGGTGTGATGGAAATATTCAAACACTAGTATTTGTGATAGTTGTGCAATTCTATAAAAGAACTAGAAATCATTGAGTCACACACTTAAAATGGGTTGATATTATAGTTTATAAGTGATAACTCAATAAATCAGAAAAAAGTAATGCCCACCATATTCCAAGGAAATAACTAGTAGGATTCTCTTATCGGTTCATTCATGTCATTAATTCTTATTCCACTCGTGTCAACTGTGTCATGGATATGCAGTTTACCTTCATGAAATACATCTATTTCTGGACTATAAAGAGTCCTGGAGGGGAACTTGGGTGGCTCATTCGTTAAGCATCTGCCTTCAGCTCAGGTTATGATCCTGGAGTCCTGTGATAGGGCCCCTCATCCAGCTCCCTGCTTGGCGGGAAGCCTGCTTCTCTGTCTCTCATTCCCTCTGCTTGTGCTCCCTCTCTAGCTGTGTTTCTCTCTGTCAAATAAATAAATATAATCTTAAAAAAGGGTCCTGGAAACTCTGACTCAGTCTATTCATTCAGTCTGAAACTCATCTAAGCAAAGTCAGCTCAGAAGCCTGTAACCAAGAGTATATTCTTAAAGTAGCAATAGTTCACAGTATCTGATAAGGACTCATCCCCAAGCCTCTGCAACAGTCCTCCTTTGTTGTAGACACAAATTCCAGCCAGTACCTTATAGCAAAGATGTCAGACATGCATCAGGAAATAGAAATCTATTGGACAAGAGACTCAAAGGCTATGATTAATTTATACAGTCACCAATAATAAAAGAATGGCGGAGAGTAAAATTCTCTGTACATAGTACAAAACAATTTCATAAGAGTTTGATCAATGTTTTGCCTAGGTGTAAGAACATATTTAATGAAAGACATTGACAAGTCTCTGGTGCCTTTACAATACTGTACAATTTCTGAAACATTTACATGGGAACCTGAGAAACAACACTTGGCTATCAGTTTAATCAAAATGATAATATAATATTCTAAAGTAACCATAGGGGAAGGTAACATGGTTATAGAAAAACTTAGTTCTTTGGCATTTGTTCTTTGCACCTTGGGGTACTTTTTTTTAAAATCAAGGACATGAAAAAAGCAATAAAATGCAGACAAAATTATTCTTGTGATATGTGAAATCTCTGCTATCATGCAGATTACACAGAAGGTAAATATAACCTCTCATTTTCTCTTGATAAGAACATGGAGAGCAGGGGCGCCTGAGTGGCTGAGTTAGTTAAGTGACTGCCTTTGGCTCGGGCCATGATCCCGGAGACCTGGGATCGAGCCCCTCATCGGACTCCATGCTCGGCGGGAAGCCTGCTTCTCCCTCTCTCACTCCCCCTGCTTGTGTTCCCTCTCTAGCTATGTTTCTCTCTATCAAATAAATAAATAAATAAAATCTTTAATAAAAAAGAACATGGAGAGCAAATTATCATCCTTTAAATGCTTTTACTTTGTTTTTTTAAAAGGATTTTTATTTTTATTTATTTGACATAGAGAGAGACAGCAAGAGAGGGAACAGGAGCAGGGGGAGTGGGAGAGGGAGAAGCAGGCTTCCCGCTGAGCAGCGAGCCCAGATGCACCCAATCCCAGGACCCTGGGTTCATGACCTGAGATGAAGGCAGGTGCCCAACGACTGAGCCATCCAGGTGCCCCAATGTTTTTACTTCAGAATAATTATAGACTCATAGGAGGTGCAGAGAAATATAGAGGGAAGTTCTGTATATTTTACTCCCAGCTTTTCCCAATGTTTACAACTTACTCAACTATAGTACAATATCAAAACCAAGAAACTGATATAGGTGTACTACATAGAGCTTATTCAGATTTCAACAGTTATACATTCACTTGTGTGTGTGTGTGTGTGTGTGTGTGTGTGTGTGTGTGTGTTTGCAGTTTTATCTCATGTTTAGCCCTATTGTAACCACCACCACAATCAAGATATTCAACTGTAAAACTACCATGAGACTTCTTCATGTTGTTCATTTATGTCATACTAGTATCTTCCACCTCTAATTACTGGCAACCATAAAACTCTTCTCCATCTTTATAATTATGTCATTTCAGTTAAATAAATAGAATCATGCAGTATATGAGTTTTAAATTGGCTTTTTCTCCCTCAGTCAGGATAATGCCCTTGAGATCCATTCAGGTTGTTACATTACCAGTAACTTATCCTCTTTTACTGCTGAGTAGTATTTCATGGTATGGATGTACCACAGTTTATTTAACCATTCACCCAATGAAGGCCATTTGGGTAGTTTCTAGTATTTAACTATCACGAATAAAGCTGCTATGAACATTCATGTTCAAATTCTGCATGAAAATAAACCTTCATTTCTCTGGGATAAATGCTAAGAGTACGGTTTCTGGATCATATGTTAAGTCCATTTTTATATTTGTTTTTTTTAAAGATTTTATTTATTTGACAGAGAGAAACACAGCGAGAGAGGGAACACAAGCAGGGGGAGTGAGAGAGGGAGAAGCAGGCTTCCCGCTGAGCAGGGAGCCCGATGTGGGGCTTGATCCCCGGTCTCCAGGATCATGACCTGAGCTGAAGGCAGTCCCTTAACCAACTGAGCCACCCAGGCATCCCACCATTTTTATATTTGAAAGGAACTGTTGAATTATTTTCCAGAGTGGCTGACCATTTTACATTCTTACCAGCAGTCTGTGAGTGATCCTGTCTCTGTACATCCTCACCAGCATTTGGTGTTATTATTACTTTTTATTTTGGTCATCTGATAGAAATACAGTGGTATCTCATTATAGTTTTAATTTGTGTTTCTCTGACGGTTAATGATGTTAAGCATCACTTTATGTGTTCATTTTCCATCTCTAATATTCTTTTGTGTGAAGTATCTGTTCATGTCATCTATTCATTTTCTAACTGAATTACTTCTTTTTTTGTAATGTTGAGTTTTGGTAGTTCTTTGTATATTTTTAGATGCAAGGTCTATGTACATATCAGATATGTAATTGCAAATATTTCCCCCCAGACTGGAATTTATCTGCTCATGCTCTTAACAGAATCTTCCATAGAGCAAAAGCTTTTTTTCATTTTGATGAAGTCCAATTTATCTATTTCTCATTGTATCAATTGTGCTCTTTGGTGTCAAATCTAAGCATTGTGCCTAGTTCTATGTAGATCCCAAAGATATTCTCCCATGTACTTTTCTGTAAGTTTTATAGTTTTATATTTGACATTTATGTCCATTATCCATTTTGAGTTAATTCTCATGTAAAGTTAAGTTCAAGGTGCTTTTTTTTCCCCTATGGATATCCAATTTCTCCACCATTTATTGAACAGGCTGTTCTTGGGGCACCTAGTTGGCTCAATTGGTTAAGCACCTGCCTTTGGGTCAGGCCATGATCCCAGGGTCCTGAGCAGAGAGCCTGCTTTCCCTCTCCCTCTGCTGCTCCCTGTTTGTGCTCTCTCTGTCAAATAAATAAATACAATCTTTTAAAAAACTAAAAAAGAAAAAAGGAAAGAGAAGGCTGTTTTTCCTCCTCTGAATTGCTTTTGCTTTTTTGTCAAAAATTATTGGGCATATTTGTGAGGATCTATTTCTGGGTTCTACATTCTATTCTGTTGATCTGTGTCTATCCCTCTGCAATTTATCATTTTAACAGAAAGAAAATTGACATCTAGTTTTGCATTAATATAACATTTGTAGTAAAATTTCAGAAGGTTTTTTTTTTTCCTGTATGAACAAACCCATCAAAATTAATCCAGACTTGGGAAAATTTCAACACATTTCATTGCTGTTTTTCAGATTCAGTGAATCTGAAAGCCTTAAACCAAGGCAAAAAAAATTTCCCTTTCTGAAAATCTATAACTTTGTACAGCCATTAAGGCTTTGTCTTTCTCTGGGCTTTCCTTTACATTCTGGAATAATCAGATGCTTTAAAAAAAACCTGGTGTCTTTGTACCTTGATAAAGAAATATGCTAGCACTACCTTATGTACCCAGGTTTATTTCTTTATTACTGTTGTTCCTACTATATGCATATTAATTGTAGCTTTTTTTATTTATTTATTTATTTTAGATTTTATTTATTTATTTGACAGAGAGAAACACAGCCAGAGAGGGAACACAAGCAGAGGGACTGAGAGAGGGAGAAGCAGGCATCCCGCTGAGCAGGGAGCCCGATGTGGGGCTCGATCCCGGGTCTCCAGGATCATGGCCTGAGCCGAAAGCAGCCGCCCAACCAACTGAGCCACCCAGGCGCCCCCTTAATTGTAGCTTTTAATCAAAATAACCAATTTCTATTTCACAGAAAACTCTGGTAAGTAAGTAACTGAAAACTGTTGTACACTAAAATTAAGTAGAATATCAAAGCTTATAAGTACATAGCTTTCTATAGCTTCACATATCTCTTTTATACCTTAAAGTTTCAAAAACATGTCTGTTCACATGGCCATGACCAAAGACACAGCCTATAGCACATTAAAAAATACGCAAATGTACATTAGCTTGAAATTATGCTCAGTAATAATTTTTTCCGTGTTCCATTTTAGAAATTATCTAGTAACCAAAGATTATTCATTAATTAGTTTGATTTCATATTAATCCAACTTCTCAATTTACTTAAGGATCTTGAAAATTATGTTCAAGCTACAAGACATAATTATGTATAATTGATGTTAAAAGTCAGAATAATTATAAAGAATAATTATAAGAATAATTATAAGAATTGTCAGAATAATTATAAAATCTAGTAAATGACAAATTTACATTTTTCACAATCTTAAAAATTATGCAAGAGTTATATTAATTTGATTGGTAAACCATAATAAGAATCTTAAGAAATTCACATTAAGTATTCTTTTCATAAAAGACAAAAATTTTATAAAAATAAAACATAAAACTTTATTATACTTAATATACATTTGATAAAAAGACCAAGGTTTGTTTTCTTCTCTTTCTTTTTTTTTTAAAGATTTTATTTATTTGACAGAGAGAAACACAGCTAGAGAGGGAACATAAGCAGAGGGACTGAGAGAGGGAGATGCAGGCTTCCTGCCGAGCGGGAAGCCCGATGTGGGGCTCGATCCTGGGTCTCCAGGATCATGACCTGAGCCGAAAGCAGGCGTTTAACCAAGTGAGCCACCCAGGCACCCCATCTTTCTTTTTTTAAGATTTTATTTTTTTATCTGAGAGAGAGAATGAGTGGGGAGGAGGAGCAGAGGGAGAAAAGAGAAAGAGAGACAGAAGCAGACTCCCCACTAAACAGGGAGCCTGATGCAAGGCTCCATCCCAAGACCCAGAGATTATGACTTGAGCCAAAGGCAGATGCTCCATCTGAGCCACCCAGACATCTTTCATCTTTCTTTCTTTCTTTCTTTCTTTCTTTCTTTCTTTCTTTCTTTCTTTCTTTCTTTCTTTCTTTCTTTCTTTCTCTCTTCCTTCCTTCCTTCCTTCCTTCCTTCCTTCCTTCCTTCCTTTCTCTCTCTCTCTCTTTCTTTCTTTCTTAAAATTTTATTTATTTGAGAGAAAGAGAGGGAGAACATAGAAGGAGCATGAGAGAGAGAGAAGCAGACTCTCCACTGAGCAGAGAGCCTGATGCAGGGCTCCAGAGTTTGATTCCAGGACCCTGGGATCATGACTGCAGCTAAAGGCAGGCACTTAACTGACTGTGCCACCCAGGACCTCCCTCTTTCTTAAACCTAAATTATCAAATCAATAAAATTGTCCAAGGATTCTTAATAATGTAAACATGATTTATTAAAATGTTTCTCAGCCATTGCTGTAAGGATTTCATAAATATATACTACATTTGAAATATTTGAAGTTCATTTTTTTATTTAGAGAAATATTAGATTTATACAAGTGCTTATTTATCTATAAGTAGATTACAGTTGATGTTTTCCCCCCTAAGATTTATTTATTTTAAAGAGGGAGAGCAAGAGAGAGAGAGAAAGAACATGCATGTGTGGTGGGGGGAGGGGCAGAGAGTGAGAGAATCTCAAGCAGACTCCCCACTGAGTGTGGATCCTGAGACCATGACCTGAACTGAAATCAGGAGCCAGAGGTTTAACCAATGCCCCATAGTTGACCTTAAAGAAATGTTATAACCTAACTTACTATTACCCATCATAGGTAGGAAACTATTTCACACCCACATGAGAGATCTTAGATTTACAGAAACAGAGATATAGGGAGAGCTTATTGCTTTTGCCACAGATCGAGAGTAAACACATGAAAACAAAACTTCATATGTCTGGATATGGAAGAGCTATTCTCTTTCACAATGGGCACAAAAGTTCTTTATTGATTTTTAATTCACAAATAGAAAAGCAAAAAGCCCAAACAAACTGGATTCTCTGTTTCTCAACCAATAGAGAATAGCTTTCCACCATCTGTCCAGTAGAAGTCACAAAAGGATCAGGCAATAAACAGAAATTTCCAATTATTACTAGGACCAAAGGGGACTAACTTTTTTGTCACGTGCAAACAAGAAACAAAAACACAAAAATATCTATAGAGGAGAAAATAAACCTATAAAAACAGGTGAGTCAATTTGAGCATTTTGATGTACCTCCAAAACTGTGAAGATACGATTTTCAAATGAATGAAATCAAAACACTCATATGTCAAAGATTTTATTTAACTCATTAATTAATGAAGGAACCATTAAGATGCTGTGACAGGGTCAAAGACCATTTCAAAACAGAGTATTACTAGGAAAAGAAGATTGCTGGATTAGATAGGAACTGGGTAATGTCCAACAAAGCTATGCAACTTGGGAGTTATCTGTCCATAAACAAAAATTATTTGCATTTAGAAGAGACAAAAATCTACAAGTGAATACAAAATTTTATGAAATTTAAAACCTTAAATATATAGTCAATAGTAAATTGAACAAGTTATTATCCAAGGTCCCCTAGACCAGGGGTTGGGCAAATTACTTGTGGGTCAAATCTGGCCATGCTCATTTGTTTACATATGATATATGACTGCTTTCCTGCTGCAACAGCAGAGTTGAGTATTTGTGAAACCATATGGCCCACAAAACCAAAAATATTTACCCTGTAGATGTTTACAAAAAGCATCTTCTGATCATTCCCCTGGACCATCCTTGGGTGGCCTTCATTTTCTTATGACATTGAAAATTCATGGCCCCAGTCTTTTTGCATTAATTCTAAGTTCCAGATAACTTTTTAAAAGATGTTATTCAAACCATAAGAGACTCTTAATCTCAGGAAACAAACTGAGGGCTGCTGGGGGGTGGGGGGAAGGGGTGGCTGGGTTATGGAAAAAGTAAAAATTTTAAATAAGATGTTATTGGGGCGCCTGGGTGGCTCAATTGGTTAAGCGACCGCCTTCGGCTCAGGTCATGATCCTGGAGACCCAGGATCGAGCCCCGCATCGAGCCCCGCATCGGCCTCCCTGCTCGGCGGGAAGCCTGCTTCTCCCTCTCTCACTCCCCCTGCTTGTGTTCCCTCTTTAGCTGTGTTTCTCTCTGTCAAATAAATAAATAAATTTTAAAAAAAAGAAACACTCTTAAAAAAATAAGATGTTATTCATTTATTTGAGAGAAAAAAAGTGAGAGAGAGAGAAAGAGAGCACAAGTGGGGGTAGTGGCAGAAGGAGAAGCAGACTCCCTGCTGAGCAGAGAACCTTCCTTATCACGCAAAGTTCTATCCCAGAGCACTGGGATCAAGACCTGAGCCAAAAACAGATGCTTAAGTAACTGAGCCACCCAGGCACCCCTACATTTTAGGTAATTTTTCTGAAAGTGCTCTGATTTTGCCATGGTAGAAGTGCTCTCTCCCTCTTTTGTGTTCACATATTTATTTGCATCTCTCTTATAATATTATGCTATGGTATTATGATCTTTACTAGATTTAAGTTTATTGAGGACATCTTATTCATCTTTCTATCTGTACTTAGCACAGTGCCTTGCAAAGAGTTGATATTCAATAAATTTTTGTGGAGATGAATTGAATCAAGACTAAAATGTGAATGTGAAGCTCAGGGAAGCCTGGAACCTGAGACTGTTTAGGGAGAACCACAAGGAAGGGTAATTGACAGATGAATGAAGCCCAATGTAAACTTATATAAATGCAAACTATTATAAATTCTTCTGTCGAATTTATTATCTTGAAAAATACAATCCCTTATCTATAATGTACCATAGGGTCTTCATCTCTGTGATAGGAATAGTATTTGTCACTCATTTGATTATTTGGAACCTAGGATAGATAGCTTGCATTTTATTAGCACTTATTATTGCTAGAAATTAACACGTAGTAAACGTTGTGACAAAAGGAGTTTTTTTGTTACTTTCATATATAACATGTGGTCTAGAAGATATAATTTAGATTATGAAATTTCAGGTTTGCCAGGACATTTGGATAGTTTATGCAGATAAGCAGACTGAATGTTACCTTTACTGCCCTAAAAATTTCAGGTTACCGTGAAAATTGTACTCTACTCAATAAATATCATCTGAATTAATTTGAAATGTAGTTTTATTCTATCATGGGGGATTAGGAAATGGCTAGGCAGCATATTCTATTATTTTTATCTTATATATGAGAAGTTCAAGTATAATCTTGGTCTTGACCCTGGCTCATCTGACATTAGGCTAAATCTTTTTGTTAAGAAACCCTCAGAACATGGAACATAGTATTTCATCTTGAGATATTTGTAAAACCTATGATTTTCTAAAGGAAAGTAAATTTAAGCATACTTAAAATATTGTACTGCCTCTCCAAATTTAGCTGAGCCTATATTTTCATCTGAAGGTTTTTAAAACTTTATGTTCTAAGGGCTTGTCCAGTTAATGTAAGATGACTAGCTTTTTAAATTTTAATCCAGCCTCATCTGCACCCCCCCCCTTTAAAATAATTTCTACACCCAACATGGGACTCAAACTCATGACCCTGAGATCAAGATTCAAATGCTCTACCAACTGAGCCAACCAGGCTCCCCATGACTAGCTCTTTTAAAAAAGCAATTAAAAAGGCCAGTTATTTCAGATACTTAAGTTAGACTATGATTTAGTTGATTTCACAGTTAACAATTTAACTTCAGTAAAAAGCGACTCCTAGTTTTCTCCATGGGCTTGTCTAACACAAATGAATACCAATTAAGGTATGATCTTCCCACTGGGGTTTAGACTATCATTTTTCTAATTATGGTATAAATTCCTCAATGGAAAAAAACCTCTTCATCTGTAAAGAAGTAATTCCCAACAGAAATCTTATATATTATAGAACAGTAATTATTATGCATGTCTCAATACTTTTGCCAAAGGAGTCATATAACAGTCAGTGCATTAAAATAAGGGAGGTTAAAGGAAAGATAACTACATTTGGAATAAGTAAAAAGCATTAAGTGTACAAAATAACTCATTTGGCTTTATATCATCTTGATTTTACTTCACTAAATTTGTAGTGTTTTTAAATCTGCTTTCTGCTATTTGTAAAATTAAATGAACTTTCCCTATTTCATAAAATACATTGCACTCTTGCTCACTCTTCTTTAGTTTGAGGTCAGTAAGAAATGGATTTATCATTCATGATATAATTTGGGTGGTGATGTAATCTAAGCCCCTAGACTACTGGCTAGGCTTACACATTATGATTTAATCATATATTAATAAAGCCATTTTATTCATACTTATCATAATATCTTAATTATCTGTGTGGTGATTTGTAAAAATTAGTTAAGTTGGCTAAAATGAATTGACCTTTATGCTGTAATCCATTCATCGCATTCACTTAGACATGGAATATGAGTTGCTCAGTTAGAATGATATTATGTCACATTTATTTTATGTAATCTACTTTGAATAAGTACAAATAAAATTTCTACTCTAAATACAGTGTCCATTCTGAATATACTTTAAGTCAATGTTTGGCATGTTAGCGTGGCAGAGTTATGCCAAAGTTATTAATTCCACTTATACGTGTTGCTATACTAGGTATTATTCAGAGGCAGTAAGACAAAAAAAATGGTTCATTACCCTAGACGTTTATTAGCTATGAAAATCATCACTGACAGAGACCTGAATGATTCTTTACATCGGTGTCATCATAATGTCTCAGAATTGGAAGGGAAGTCATCAAGTACGATTTCTTACTCATTGCAGAAATCTCACCTGTAATTTGACTGATAGGTAGTGTCACATGGAAAACAGTGGGCTTCAGAGTAAGGCTTGAATTCAAATTCTAGGTTTATCATTCCTAAGCTGTATGACCTTGCCCCTGTTCCTTAACATAACCCTTCATCTCCTAATCTGTGGAATCGAATCAATATGATGATGTTTACAATCGCTGCTAGTTACTGAAGCAATCACTATGTGGTAGCACTCACACATTAGTCACATTTCCTCATCTCTCATATTTAGGGTTTCCTAATCTACAAGTGTGAATTATCTGGCATAAGCTAAAATTTTTTGTATTTACCAGGCACAGTTCAAAAGGACAATGACTAAAAGATATAAGAGTTGATGTTTGTCTTTAGCAAACAGGTGGGAAAGAAAAAGAATAATTTTGGTCTAATGCAGTGCTCTCTAGAGTTTTCTTTTTCTTTTTTTTTTTAAGATTTTATTTATTTGACAGAGAGAAACACAGCCAGAGAGGGAACACAAGCAGCGGGAGTGAGAGAGGGAGAAACAGGCTTCCCGCTGAGCAGGCAGCCCAATGTGGGGCTCAACCCCGGGACTCCGGGATCATGACCTGAGCTGAAGGCAGAGGCTTAACCACTGAGCCACCCAGGCACCCCTAGAGTTTTTAATTGCAGGTCCCTAACAGTGAAAATACTTGGAGTACTCCCCCAAATTTAGTTATAATTAATATGCACTTATTATTGTACGTTTATGTTCATTATAAAACATATTCAAAAATGAAAAGTTGTAAAATGAGATAAAAATAAATATAAATACAAGGGACTGGTATCAGAATGCATAAAGAACTCCTACCACTTAACAGTAAAAAGACAAATAACCCAATATTAAAATGGGCAAAGGATCCGAATAGGTAGTCCTTCAAAGAAGATTTAAAAAAGCCAGCCAAGAAATACATGAAAAGCTGCCAAATATCATTAGTCATCAGGGAAATGAAAATCAAAACCATAGTGTGACACCACTGCACACTCACTAGGTGACCATAATCAGATAAAAATAACAAGGGTTGGTGAGAATGTGGAGAAAATGGAGCCCTTATATATTGCTGGTAGAAATGTAAAATGATGCAGTTGCTATGGAAAGCAGTCTGGTAGTTTCTCAAAATGTTGAGAATAGAGTTATTATATGATCCACCATTTCACTACTAGGTACATAACCAAGAGAATTGAAAACATGTCCACACAAGAACTTCTACAGGAATAGCAGCATTATTCATATTAGCCTCAAACTGGAAACAAACCAAATTTGTATCAGCAGATGAATGGATGAATAAAATGGGGTCTATCCATACAATGGACTACTTTTTGTTTTTTTAAATTTACTTTAATTTATTATTTATTTTTTTATGTTTTGGTTTTAAAACCAATGAAGTGCTAATACATGCTACAATATGGATGAACTTTAAAAACAACATTCTAAATGAAAGAGCCACTTATTATGTGATTCCATTTATGTGAGGAAACTCTATAGAGAGAGTATTACTGATTTCCTCAAAATGGGGTGAATACAGAATGGGGCTGACTACTTATGGGAACGTGGTTTCTTTTTGGAATACTGGGAATGTTCTAAAATAAGATTCTGGCAATGTTTGCCCAAATTTGAATATAGGAAAAACCACTGACTTTAACACTATAAACAGATGGGTTTTATGGTATGTAAATTATATCTCAATGAAACTATGTAAAAAAGAAAATAAATAAATAAAAAATTTGAAATAAGGGGAACCTGCATGGCTCAGTCGTTAAGCGTCTGCCTTCAGCTCAGGTCATGATACCAGAGTCCTAGGATCGAGCCCCGCATCAGGCTCCCTGCTCGGCAAGAAGCCTGCTTTTCTCTCTCTCATTCCCCTGCTTGTGTTCTCTCTCTAGCTGTGTTTCTCTGTCAAATAAATAAATAAAATCTTAAAACAAAATTTGAAATAAAATTTCTGGTTTTGCTTCCCATGCCCCATAGATCATCTTATACATATCCACTTTGGAAACTGCTGGTCTAATAGCACTTCTCAGTGATTCTGAAAATAGTATTGTATTGGTTGCCAGAATTGCAGGTACTTAAAATGTAATCTCATCCTTTAATGATTGAGAGCCCAATAGTAAATGGCTGGAGGAGGAAAAACATCAATTTAACAATTCCCCCAAATTACTGATTTGGACTTCAATAGACCATCATTTTCCATCTTGTGTCTATTTTCTCAAATGGAGGGGTTTTTTGTGTATGATTTTTAAGAATTTATTAATATACAATGTATTATTTGTTTCACAGGTACCGGTCTGTGAATCATCAGTCTTACACAATTCACAGCACTCACTATAGCACATACCCTGCCCAGTGTCCATCACCCAGCCACCCATCCCTCCCACCCACTGCCCCTCCGGCAACCCTCAGTTTGTTTCCTGAGATTGAGTCTCATGGTTTGTTTCCCTCCCAGGCCCCATCTTATTTCGTTTCCCCCACCTTTCCCCCCACAGTCCCCTGCCCTGCTTCTCAAATTCCTCATATCAAAGAGATCATATGTGATTTTTTTTAAAACAAAGGTTATCATTGTAATCAATTCTATTCTCACCAAGGGTATTGAATGTGACCCAAGGCATAGTAAATCCATGACCGAACTTTTTACTTATGATTTTTCTAGTGGTTACTCAAAATATTCAGAGACTTTAAATGACTCTAGTTCTTAAGCAAACTCACACATATCATTTTTAGTAATTGTTCTCATCAAGATTGACATTGAATTGTACCATTCATCTCAAAGTATCTATCCCTATTACTAATTTTCTTTTGGGTCTGTTCTGCTACAGTGTTTTTACGTTGAATTTTTCTTATTGCCATGGATAGGACCTTGCAAAATTGCCAAACGAATCTAAGTATATTTATATAACATTGCTGAAAACTCGTAGAAGATATATTTTTTAAAAATCTACTCAAAATTCCTGTAAATCCTAGCAAAATGGACAAATATATAATTATATGTAAATTCTAATCACTAGTAGTACATTGTTCCAATTAAAAACATAATTTCAAGGGCACCTGGGTGGCTCAGCCAGTTAAGCCTCTGCCTTTGGCTCAGGTCATGATCCTGGCATCCTGAGATTGAGCACCACATCAGGGTCCCTGCTCAGCGAGGAGTCTGCTTCTCCCTCTGGCCCCTGCCCCTGTTCATGCTCACTTGCTCTCTCTCTCTCTCTCTCTCTCTCTCTCTCTCTCTCTCTCTGTCAAATAAATAATAAAACCTTTAAAATAAAAAAAATATTTTCATTTGAGGGAAATATCATGAAATTAATGAATTTCTTTGAACAGAGAGTCGTGCCAATTGAACTTATGCAGAGAAATAACCATTTTAACTGTTATGTGTGTCAGACATTAAATTTGTACCCATAAAGAACATAACTGCTATTCAGAAGCATTATGCTCAACAACCTGTATCCTGACCAATGTCTAGGTGCCTGGAGCTCTTTTCCTTTCAGTTTGAATCTTTCTGGAGTTATAAGACCCAACATTATCCTCTTAGCCTGGGTCATACCCAACTTCAGTTTGAGTACATAAACTATGAAGCTCTTATTACATATGTACACCACTGGAATTGTGACCCGGGACAAGTTCCTTAGGGCTGACTTTGCAATTCTAGCTCATATCAATCCCAGGTATTAAATGGCTTAAATTCAATAATAATGCCATTTCATTTACTCTCGTGAATATTTTTAGATACATGTAATATATTTTAATGTTTGTATAATTTACAATTATGCACTGAATTTCTAACTGTAAATGCATGTAAGCAAATTTTTCAGGAGGTAAAAAGTTGAGGAAAATCTAAATGATTGAAATATACCTTTTATCCTTAGATACTCAATCTCAGGAAGGTCTAAGATCCAATTTAAGATCCAATCTAAGAACCTACCTTTCAAAAGTTGCTAATTTCTCTTTCTCACACATTTTTAAAGGGTGACTGTATACTTTATTGAGGATCTACTAATTGGTAGTCATTCTCACATATTGTATATAATGCTAACAAAATTATGAGGAAGATTTTACTATACTATTATATAAATGAAGAAAATGGTTCAAAGAGATTAAATAATTATCTATAGCAAAATAGTAAAAAAAAAGATAAGAGTAACATAATTCTTGTGAATTCAAATCTACTTGTCTTTCTTTGTATATCAAGGAGTAAGATAAAATGGATGCCCAACAGATACCTTCAACTGTGCACTAAAGAGGGTGGGGGTGGGGAAGGGAGTGAAAAAACATAAGGGAATTGTCCTACGCAGAAACAGAAAATAAGAAAATAACTAACTGAGCAAGGGTTATGGGGATAAGGTTATCTAACGGGATCAAAAAGCTAGAAGGAATAGGACAAGGATTTCCCATTGAAAAGTAAATGGAATGGAAGCCGCTTATAGTGTTTATAAGTGTTAGAGCAAAGATTCAAACTCAACACCTTCCTTTTTTCTCTAGGCTTATACATACCTTTTAAAATATTTTTCCTTATTTCTGGAATATTATTTCCCTCGACTTTTCTTACAAAATTTTGCCAATCTATCAAGTGCCAGCCCTAATGCAACCCAAAATATTTTATGACCCATTTTCTTTTTTTTAAGATTTTATTTATTTATTTGACAGAGAGAAACACAGTGAGAGAGGGAACACAAGCAAGGGGAGTGAGAGAGGGAGAAGCAGGGCTTCCTGCCAAGCAGGCAGCCCGATGTGGGGCTCGATCCTGTGTCTCTGATATCATGACCTGAGCCGAAGGCAGTCGCTTAACCAACTGAGCCACCCAGGTGCCCCAACCCATTTTCTTTTCCTAGGAGATGGGATCTTTTTCTTGCCTATGGGGTATGACATTAAAGGCATCAGTACTGGGGTCCAGGGGAGTGTTGGGGTACTGGAACGGGATTGGGGTTGCCTTTGGACATCTTCTTTGGCCAGCTGTCTTGATCAGCTTTTGTGAGACTATAACATCATGGTCCAGAATCCTTGCATTGACCCTAGTCCCAGCTGGCAGTGATAAGGGAAATCTGTGTTCTAAGGTGGCCAACCAATTCAGCAGGGGAATCCTGGTCCTGGCCCCAGGGCCATTCTGGGTTTTCCCTCCTAACCCCGCTGGCCGCAGGCACAAGAGTGGCACAGCTATGGAAGTAAAAGTGTATAAACTACCCCATCAAGGGCTCAGACCTTGGGAGATTACTCTCTTCTGAGCCCGTCGACATTAAATAAATCTTCAATCCTCCACGGTCTCTGAATGCCGCTTGGTTCTTTTGCCAGGATCCAGTCCAGGTGCTCTAACAACAGAACCAAGAGAGAGTTGGGCGAATGCCATCTGTGCAGTCAACCATCAGGGGCTAATGCAATAGTTTACATCTCTTACTATGTCTTGCTGAATGTAGATTATTTCTCTACTTAGAGAAAAAAAAAATCAAAGGCTACTGTTGATCTGCATAGTTTAGCCTCATATTTGGATGTTGTTAAGGTCTATGCTCCATTCACTTGGATTTCAGAATATTAATCTCATTTAACAAAGACTTAGCTGAAAGAAGAAATGAAAGATGAAGAAAGGAAGTATCTCCAGTACTCAGCCACATGCTCCTTTGTGGCTCTTATATGGAAAGGTTAGTGCTGCACTATCCACCATGATAGCCAACAGCTAAATGTGGCTATCAAATATATGAAATATGGCTAGTAAAAATTGAGATGTGGTTTAAGTATAAAGTACACACTGATTTCAAAGATATAGTATGAAAAAAGGAATGCAAAATGTTGCTATCCATTTTCATATTAATTACATTACAACATTATTGATATTTTGGGTTACATAAGTGATTACAATTAATTTCACCTATTTCTTTTTACATTTTAATGTAGCCACTAAACTTTAAAATTACATATGTGCTTCACATTTGTAGCTCAGATAATATTTCTATTGTGCAGTGCTGGTTTAAACCCTTGTTATCAAAGTATAGTCCAAGGATCAGAATTATTAGCATCATCTGGGAGATAGTTAAGGTTTACCCCAGAAATACTGAATCAGAATCTGCATATAACATGATCTACAGGTGATTCCTTTGTTAGTAAAGCTTGAGAAGCACTGCTCAAACAGAGCCTGATTCTTGACATAACTGTAAGCATATGAAAAGGTTGTGGGCTATATGGTGTGGGTTCATTTTATGTATCAATATGACTAGGCTGTTGTATACAACTATTTGGTTAAACATCAGTCTAAATGTTGCTGTGAAGGTATTTGCTTTTTATTAAGATTTTATTTATGTATTTATTTATTTGTTTAAGAGAGAGAGCGCGAGCACCATCAGGGGGAGGATCAGAGTGGGAGGGGAAAGAGACAGGAAAGAATCTCAAGCAGGGTCCACGCTGAGCGTGGAGCCAGACTCAGGGCTCAAATTCACAATCCAACTCACAATCCTGAGATCATGACCTGAGCTGAAACCAAGAGTTGGATGCTTACCCAACTGAGTCACCCAGGGGACCCTTCTGTGAAGGCATTTTTTTTTATATGATTAATATTTACGATTGGTAGACTTTGAGCAAAGCAGATTACTCCGTATAATGTCAGTGATCCTCATTTAATCAGCTGAAGACCTTAAGAGCAAAACAAGTTTTCCAAAGAAGCCATTCTGCCTTAAGACTTACAACACAGAAGAAACTTTGTATTAATTTCCTGCCTGCTGGCCTGCATTGCAAATTTCAGACTCAAGATTGCAACATCAACTGCCACCTGAATTTTCAGTCTTCTTGCCTGCCCTACAAATTTCAGCCTTGCCCAGCCCCACAATCATGTGAACAAATAACTCTCCGTCTGTTTGCCTGGAGAACCCTAATACAGCCTGCTTTGTTTATCATGGTCCTAGGTACCCAATTTCAAATATGTTCTTTTTCTTCACCCTTTAGTTTTGGCATATCACTCACGTAGATTTTCAACTAAGTCTCGTGTCGTTTACTTGTTCCAACCCAGGGTTGACTTTTGACTCCCCAAAAGCTCATCAGTGTTAAAAGATAACTTCAAAAGTGAAATCATGATTTATACAAATATAAAATGAACACCCATCAAAGGTTTTATTTAATTCACTCATTAATAATTGAACAAGGAAGAAGTTAATAATGGTTTGAATAAGAAACCAAAAACAGGGACACATATAAACATATGAATTATTTAACCACTGCAAAACTGATCAACACTCACAGGGAAGTAAAATAAAATGTGTGGAATCATCTCTTCTTCAATCATTTGCGTCCCCAACCAGAAAAAAAAAATTTGCTTGCATCTCTATGGACAAAAATAGTGTGCACTACTATCCATTTTCTACCACATACAGAATAGTAAGATAGGCCAAAGAGAGTAAAAAGCATAGATCTTAATAGTATCAGGAAATCCTGGGATGCCTGGGTGGCTCAGTCATTAAGTGTCTACCTTCAGCTCAGGTCATGATCCCAGGGTGGAAGGATCAAGTCCTGCATCAGGCTCCTTGCTCAGCAGGGAGCCTGCTGCTCCTGCCTGCTTATTCTCTCTCCAACAAATAAGTAAATAAAATCTTTTAAAAAAATAGTATCAGAAAATCCCCAGGAGTATCAGATAAATCCCTGTCTGCTAGACCACAACTAACATTCCATTGAAAGGACAACTAGTCACATTTTGCCCATCTTTGTTAGTGTTTCACAGTTTTTACAGAAAAACCTGTTGATCAAGTGATGCTAGGCTTATTAGACTTACTATGGTATAAGAAAAAAACACCGTGCCTGTCTTAGTATCGTCCCAAAATGGAGCAATTAAGGAAGGGTGTTTTAGGGTTTTAGAGCCTGGAGAGGATGCTTTTAAGGTAATTTTGAAGGTATGAATCTGCTGTAGATTGAGCAGAGTTTATGACAAAATAGTTTGGGGCTGGTAAGCATAGCAAGGATGAGGATCTGAAGTGAATCTTCATGATAAAGCTATGTAAGTTGGCTTATCTTCTAAGAACAAATATTTCCTGTAGTGACAAGCTAAGTTTTTATGCCTGGTTCCAGTTTAAGGACAGGAAAGTATGTTTGGTGTCGGTATAATTCAACAGAGGGACAAGAAAATATGCCTGCTCTTAGAGTTGTTTAATACAAGGATGGGGAATTATATTGGTTTCCATTCTCACTAGTATAAATAACCAATGTTCCTTGCCCAGTTATTTGTATACACTCTTCCTGTGTCCCTGTTTTAGAGCAAAGATACATGCTCTGATTTTAAATACTTGAACACAGTCCATTCCAAAATGGCTTCTTGCTGTGTGTAGGGACACACTTTGAACCCCATAATTGCTATAAAGATTATTTTAAGGTGAAGACGTTTGAAATTCAACAGATATAGAAAGAAGCCTGCCTTCTTAGAACTTTCCTTACCTGCTTCCCTTAAAAGCAAGAACATCTGAGAAATGAAGACTGCAATTAATTCCCTCTTGGGGGAAGCTTCTACTGCCAGGAGGGAGATCAATAGTAAACCTACCATAAATCTCCTCTCCGGGTGAGTTTTGTGGCCATGAAGAAGACAGAAAGACCACTCACAGCTGCATAATCAAAATTTTCACAAACTTTCTTCTTTAGTATTTGTTCTTTTAGAAATTCATTTATCTTTCTTAAAGAGACCTATTTGTTCTTCCCATAGAAGCCTTTCCCTCACTCCCTTTCCCCTACTAAGTTAGGTATATAAGCCCCCAAAAAACTACCCTTTTGAGTTACTCATCAATAAGTACTCCCTTGTACATGTACATTGCATGCATATGGTTTTTTCTCTTGCGGATCTGTCTTTTGTGACTTTAATTCACATATCCCTAGAAACAGAACCCAAGAGTTTGGAGGAAAAGCTTTTCTTCCCTTACACTTGCAGATTCAAACATGGTGTTACCTATTATTGTATGTAGTTGCCTTTTTCCTTTTCTTAACATACTTTTTTAAAAATTTTATTTATTTTTTTGACACACAGAGAGAGACCACAAGTTGGGTGAGCAGGAGAAGAAGTGGGCTCCCTGCTCAGCAGGGAGCCAGTTGTGGTGCTCCATCCCAGGATCCTGGGATCATGTCCTGAGCCAAAGGCAGATGCTTAACGGCTTAAGCCACCTAGGCATCCCTTTCTTCAAATTCTAAGAATCATTTTTGGGTATATATGTATTCTGTGAATTATTTTTATTTTTTTAAAGATTTTACTTATTTATTTGATGGAGAGAGACACAGCTAGAGAGGGAACACAAGAAGGGGGAGTGAGAGAGGGAGAAGCAGGCTCCCTGCCAAGCAGGGAGCCCGATGTGGGGCTGGATCCCGGGACGCCGGGATCATGACCTGAGCTAAAGGCAGACGCTTAATGACTGAGCCACCCAGGTGCCCTGTATTCTGTGAATTCTTATTTTTACTAAGAAATAAAGTAAACTAAAACAATTTTGACCTTTTTCTTTTTACCCTTTCTTATACTGTAGTTATATCTATAGTTAAGCCTGTCTACAACTATTTTAGGCAATTAATTTGCAATTGCTTCTCAGTTCTGTGATGATCTAGGAAGCAAGTCTGCCTTAGCTACACCTTTAGGCCAAATAAAGCCGTAGTATGTAAACAAATCCTGAGGGATTTGTAGAAAGTACAAATTCCTGTGTCTCCCCTCCATATATTGTGATTCACTAAGTAAGAGTGTAAGGGTTTGTAAAAAGCACCCCAGGTATGAAATTTAAGGATGCTACATTTTAGTAGGGCAGTCTGAAAAACCAAAATTACTTAGACCAAATATATCTAGATAAGACATTCAGAAATAGGGGCACCTGGGTGGCTCAGTTGGTTAAGTGACTGCCTTTGGCTTGGGTCATGATCCCAGGGTCCTGGGATCAGCCCAGCTTTGGGCTCCCTACTCAGTGTGGAGCCCGCTTCTCCTTCTCCCTCTGCTGCTCTCCCTGCTTGTGCTCTCCTGCTCTCTGTTGGGCTGGCTGAGAGACAGGGGCACCCAAGATGGCGGGCATCACAGACCGGGTCAAGATGTCTGATCTTCCCGCCAAAGCAGCGTGGCCACCATGTCATCTCCAGTAAAACTGAAACCTAGCGGGGGGGGGGGGGGGACCTTCCCCACCCCCAACCAATCACCTGGGGACACGATGTTCCCTTGCCTAATATAGGGAAAAAACCACCTAAATCCAGACCTGGAACCCATAAGGCTTAAAAACCCTTACACTCCCCAACCCAGGCGCAACTTCCCCGACTCCTCTCTGGAGTTGCAGAACCTCACCCAAGGGTGCTTGCAATAAAGCTCACTCTTTGGACCCTGTTTAACTTTGCGGTCTCCGTTCTATTTGCGATGAAAAACCTTACACTCTCTGTCGTATAAATGAATAAAATCTTTAAAAAAAGACATTCAGAAAACAGTCACTTTTTCTTTTTTAATCTCACTTAATGTTCTTTTGAAATACTGGGGAAATTTGTAATATGGTGGTTATCTTGAGAATAAAAACATTAAAGTAGAAAAGTCAACACTGGCTAGATTAACATTTACATCTTTTTGTCAGCTGAAGTAGCTATGGCTAGTGCTGGTTTGGAATACATGCCTATTTAATTATTTTTTTAAAAAACATTTTATTTATTTATTTATTTATTTATTTATTTATGAGAGAGCAGAGAGCACAAGTGGGAGCAAGGGGAAGAGGCAGAGGGAGAGGGAGAAGCAGAATCCCCATGGAGCAGGGTGTTCAACACCAGGCTCTGGCTCTATCTCAGGACCCTGGGATCATGACCTGAGTAGAAGGCAGATGCTTAATAGACTGAGACACTCAGGCTGCCTGATACCCATTTAATTCTCTATGCAGGACATAAAAGCATCTTGCTTATGGACGTGCTGAAGTGGGAAAGTAAATCTATCAACCCCTTTCAAGGGGCTGATGGAAATGTGTATTTTTTGTAATGCCAATGGAAAAAAATGTACATTTTTTGTTGTTGTGATGTAAAAGTCAGTGTTACATGGATTTTACTTAAGCTGTTCCCTCTAACAGAAATGCCCCTTCCCTCTTCTCTGCTTGGTAATTCTTTGACCCTCCCCCAAAGTCTCCTTCTTCCACTTTTGTTATCCCTCTCTTTATTTCATCACAATCACTCCTCTGTTTTTCCATAGCACTTTGTGTAAGTCCACATTATATGTTTCGTATGGTAATTGGTTTCTTATATGTCTACCCTGGTAGACTGTAAACTTCCTTAAAGCAGAAGTCATGGTGTGATTACTTTTTGTGACCTCAGTCCCTAACTTACTAATCAAAGATTTTTTATCTATACACATAGGCATCTCTGTCCACAGGACACCAAACCAGCTTCATGATTATAAGGTCTTACCTCATCAGGCAGTTTCTCCTAACCGTGATAAACTAAAGATATATGCATTCTAACAATTTCTGTTTATGATTGGATAAGGGACAGCTTTCAAAGCATTGCTAGACCTCTTTGAAAATTGATGAAATCTACGAGATGATTAAGGTTCCCACTTTCAGGTTGTAAGTATTAATGAAGACAGAAAACAAAACCAAAAGCCTTATATAACAACTACCTAGGATCAAGGGATGATCTTTTGTATTCTTAGTCCTAATAAGGTGAAGTTCAACAATATGGCATTTCTGTCACCTTAAATTTTCTCAAGGCTGCTTTGATTCTGCTGGCTAATGTCACTGTTCATAAATTAGGCAGTGTTACTGTTGCTAGGAAACATAGTTATAGCCTACTACTGCAATCAATTTCGAGAAAATAATCCAGTATTAAAATTTACTTGTGAGTGCATGTTCTGCACATTTTAAGCTAAATAAAATCATAGTAAGTGCTATGTAAAACATTATGATTGTGACTAGTATATGTCAAGGATGTGTGAGCCTATTACTAAGATGCCACTCCAATTTACTGCTACATTATGCTGTGAGAGAGGTCAGCCAGGAAATGGGCCAGGGCCTTTTAAAAATCCCAGTGTTCAGCCAATTCTATTAGTTCCGAGTGCTTTGCTCTTTTTCTCTGCAAGGATACATCAGCTTAGCATAATAGCTTCAATTTTCAAAAAGCTGCATTTGATTTTTTCTTTTGGAAATATATATATATTTATATATATAAATATATATAAAAGAAATATAACATGCTTGTATTAAATAGCCAGATTCCCCTACCAAACTGGTAAGTGGAATTATGGAACCAGAAAAGACTGATTACTGAAGTACATTTTAAATAATGAACTGTGAAGGAGAATTAACATTTTTCCACATTATCCTAATATTAGGAAGTAAGATACAAAATCTTAGGGGAACAAATTCTCTGATTTCTTAAAAGCTTGCCTTACAGGCTTTAATGCAATCATTATGTAACAACATGATGTTACTTCAAGTATGCCTGATTCAAAAATTAAAAACAAAAAGAGGCAGTTTTTAAACATATTGAGCAAGGAAGTAGCAAAATACTTGCCACTAAACAGATAATCAACATCACAAAAGCTGGCTCAGGACTGGAACAGAAATCCTAATTATCATTGCTGAAACTGAATATTTAAAAAAGTTCTTTGGAATTTGAAAGATAGGTAGTGTTAAAGCCTAATTTTGGTAAGGTCAAATCATGACGATCATACAAATGTAAAAGGAATATGTGTCAAAGATTTTTTTTATGTCAAAGATATTATTTAACTCATTAACCAATGAAAGAACCAAAAAGATGTTATTAGTTCAAGGCCAGTTCAAGAGCAGAGACAGTTTATGAAATGAATTTACATATAGATTCAGAACTGGCTTTGTCCACAGAGGGTGAAGGCAATCAATTGTCTTTCCACTAACAGATTTCATTTGCATATGGGAAAATTATTTGTAGTGCTTTCAGTAACCCACAACTTAGAATTGTGAAACAATCGAAAGACAATGAAAGGTGGAGATAACCCTGATGGATAAACATAAGACACCAACTAATACTTTTTGTCCTTTTGGTTTTTATAATTTTTCCTGACAATGAAATTTGTATATACAAGAAATGGTTAATTTCATTAAAAGGATTTAAGGCTTCCCTTCTTCAAACATAATCCTTCTATATTGCTATTGTAATTCATAGTTTTATTGTTAATTTTGTGTGTGCATTTAATTTATAGAATATGCTTCAGTTCTTCTTATGAGTGAATTGAAGGATAATTAGGAGAGCTTATAATCCTTTAAAGAACCCTTCTGTGTGGTAGGTGAAATTCTAAGGTGGCCTGTAAGATTCCCACCCTCTGCTATACACACACACACACACACACACACACACCCGTGTAATAACCTCCCCTTGACTGTGGGTGGGCTCTGTAAATACAATGGCAAAGGGATTTTGCAGATGTTGCTTTTGAGTTGGTCAAAATGGAACTCATGCCCGGCAGGCCTAACTTCATCAAGTTAGCCCTTAAAGGAGAGAAGAAGAAACAGCATGTGTGCTCCTCCAGCTGTCCTTGAAGACAGCCACCATTAAGTTCAAAGGTTGCAAGGAAACAAAGTCTTCCAACATTATGGGATCTTGGAGCGAGCCTAGAGCCTCAGGTGAGAGGTCAGTCCTACCCAATCCCTTGATTTCAGCCTAGCAAAATGAAGATGTGAGAAAGCAGCTACTCTGTGCCCAGACTCCTGATCCACTGAAATGAGTATTTTTTTAAGCTGCTAAATTTGTAGTATTTTGGTACACAGCAAAAGAAAACTAGTACACTTCCGGGGCCCCTGGGTGGCTCAGTTGGTTAAGTGACTGCCTTCGGCTCAGGTCATGATCCCCCGGAGACCTGGGATCGAGTCCCACATCGGGCTCCCTGCTTGGCAGGAAGCTTGCTTCTCCCTCTCTATTCCCTCTGCTTGTGTTCCCTCTCTGGCTGTGTTTCTCTCTGTCAAATAAATAAAATCTTAAAAAAAAAAAGACCTCTGACATGGCAGCATAAATGATGTTTAAAAAAAAAAAAAGAAAACTAATACACTTCCCCTTTCTTCTAAGAAGACTTGCCCCCTCTTCAGACGAATAAATGGATATAGATAAATAAATAAGCAAGCAAGCAAAAACAAAACAAAACAAAATAAGAAAAAAAGCCCACAGGAATAACTTGAGATCTTGGTTAGGATAACTGCATGTTTTGAATAACAGATGAGCCTCCTCTAATCAAATAAAAATAATCTCTGGAGAAAATATGTATGTTAGTCTTCTTATTTTTGATTTTTTTAAATGACAATATAAAAGGAATATATGTTCATTTTAGAAAATTTGAAAACCACAGAAAGGCACAACATTATATTTTGGTGGCTTTTGTATCAGTTTTGTTTGTATGCTGCTTTTTCACATACCATGATCATCTGTGCCCGTCACTGATCACGAGTTCCTAGAATAGTGCCTGGTACATAGTGGATTCTAAGACAGTATTTATTGAGTATAGAAAAGAGGATGAACAAACAACTTCTTTTGTTACTGCCTAAGGACACATTTTATAGTCCTAATTCTTGTGATTCTCTCTACATCATACATGTGACTATAACTCCTGAAGTAGTAAGCAATGAATTATACTATGTGCAGTAGAATTGCCTAAGAGCAACTCACACAAGCCTCTGGCTTCAGTTTCCTGCTCATTGCTACCTCCTTTCCTTTTCTGGTAAACAGACTTTTATTTGTCATATTTCTATTTTTTTCTTTTTGAAGATTTTATTTATTTATTTGTCAGAAAGAGAGAGAGCAAGCACAAGCAGGGGGAGGGGCAGGCGGAGGGAGAAGTGGGCTCCCTGCTGAGCAGGGAGTCCAATGCTGGACTTGTTCCCAAGATCCTGGGATCATGACCTGAGCTGAAGATGGATGCTTAACCCAGTAAGCCACCCAGGCATCCCTGTTACATCTTTTATAAACAGCTTTATTGAAGTATAATTCATATAATCTACAATTCATCATTTAAAATTACAATTCAGTGGCTTTTAGTATCTTCACAGTGTCGTGCAACCATCGCTATAAACTTTTTGCTTTTTATTTCTTAAAGTTTATTTTAATTCCAATATAGTTGATATACAGTGTTATATTACTTTCAGGTGTACAGTACAGTGATGTCACAATGTTATACATCATTCCTCCATGCTCATCATGATAAGTGTACTCTTTAATCCATATCACCTATTTCACCCATACCCCCCACTCACCCCACCTCTGGTAACTGTCAGTTTGTTCTCTATACTTAACAATCTGTTTTTCTGTGGTTTTTTTTTGTTGTTGTTGGTTATATTTTTTAATGAAAAAAGCATATGTTTTATCATAAGTGTCAATGTGATTAGGCTCCTGGTATCCTTGTGAACCCTCTATCGTGACTGGAAACTGCTAACTTTTTTTCCTGAAGAATTTGGCTTTTTTTTTTTTTTGTAGCGTTAGTGTGCCTAATATAAGTTGAAAGTGTTTTCCTTAAAATTATATGATGTTTACAATAAAGTATCATTAGGCACTAAAAAGGGATAAAGTATGGATATATGCTATAACATGGATGAACTTTGAGAACATCATGATAAGTGAAGGAAGCCAGCCACAAAAGACCAAGTGTATAATTCCATTTATCCATTTATATGAAATGTTCAGATAGGTAAATCCATAGACACAGAAAGGACATTAGTGTTTGTCAGAAAATAGGGAGGAGTAGGTAAAGAGTGAGTGCTAACGGGTGTAGGGTTTTTCTGGGGGTGATAAAAATGTTTGGGGGGGCATCTGAGTGGCTAGGTTGGTTAAGCATCTGACTCTTGATTTTAGCTCAGGTCATGCTCTCAGGGTTGTGAGATTGAGACCCGTGTCAGGCTCTATGCTGGGCGTGGATCCTGCTTAAGATTCTCTCTCGCCCTTTCCCTTTGCCCCCCTCCCTCTCCTGCTTGTACACCCTCTCTCTAAAAATAAATAAAATTAAATTAAATTATGGTTATGGTTGTACAACTCTGAATATATTAAAAAAACACTGAATTACATAATTTAAACAGGTGAATTTTATGCTGTATATATACACTTATTAAAAATATATTGAGTGGGCAGGAGTTTCATTCTAATTGAATATAGTGAAAACTAAGACCCTAAAGGACAAATTTCAGAAAAGTTATGGCTGAAATGCCCAAATTCCCAGACCCCCCAAAGACGACCACCAGAGTCCAGAGTCAAAGCCAAATGGCAGGGGTCGTTTATTGCGAGTTCGAACCCAGACCTCCGCGCACTCGTTACCGATGACGGTAAGAGGCCCCCTACAGCAGATTTTACAGCTTTTTATAGACAGGTACAAACAAGTTCCGGACTTTTCACGGTACTTGGACTCTTATTGACTGACATTTAAATTTGAACACCAGCATGATCTGATTGGTTCCCGCGCTTATTAACCGAAACCAGGGCACTCCCTCCTGCAACACCCAGCATGAAAGGGGGAAGGGTGAGTCTTTCAACGTAGCCACATTCCTGGGGCCAAATGGCCGTTATCTCTTGTTCTCAGATCTGAGGCCATGGAGAGAGGGGCCCTGTGATTTTAGGGTGGCTATAGGAGGGCTGCTAGTGTTTTTCCACTTTCATCGGGTCTAGCAAGCGAGTGTACAGAAGCCAGGTGGCTGTTAGAGGCATAAGGCATAATGGTCCTAATTTTATTTTTCACGCTCTTCAATGGCTATATGTAAACATCAACCAAATCACAAAAAGCCTTTATGTTTGTTTCTTATATTCATTTTTGTTAAAAAATTTATATGAAAAAATTGTGGTTACTGGTGAATTCCATTAAACATTTAAGGAAGAAATAATATACATTCTACGAAAACTCTCCCCGAACTGCTTAAGATGATCTCTCTCCTTCTCACTTTGCCCCTCCCCTGACCTTGCTTGCTCTCTCTCTCTCTAAAAAAAAAAACCAAAAACAAACAAAAAAAAGCTACAAGTCAATATTCCTATGAACCTAGAGGCAAACATTTTAAACAAAACTTTAGCAAATTGAATCCATAAAAAATGTAATGCATCACAACAAAATTGGGCTTATCCTGGGAATACTGAGTTGATTTAATGTTCAAAAGCGATCAGTGCAACTCATAATACTAATGAATTAATACATACACAAACATATTATGATCTCAATAGATGCAGAAAAGTCATTTGACACAATTCAACATCCATTCCTCATTAAAACTCTCAGTAAAACAAGAATGAAAGAAAATTTTCTCAATCATATTAAAAGCAACAATGAAAACATATAGTTAACATCATATTTAAAGGTGAAAGACTAAATGATTTCCTCCTAAGACTAAGACTAAGACTAAGACAAGAGCATTTATTCTCATCACATATTTTCTTTTTTTTAATTAATTCATTTATTTTCAGTGTTCCAAGATTCGTTGTTTATGCCTCACACCCAGTGCTCCACGCAATACGTACTGTCGGTACTCACCACCAGGCTCACCCATCCCCCCACCCCCTCCCCTCCAAGACCCTCAGTTTGTTTCTGAGTCCAAAGTCTCTTATGTTTCATTTCCCTCCCCGATTTGCCCTACTTCTCATTCCCTTTCCTTCTCCCACTGTCCTCCATGTTACTCCTTATGCACCACAAGTAAGTGAAGCCATGTGATACTTGACTTTCTCTACTTGGCTTATTTCACTCAGCATAATCTCTTCCAAGCCAGTCCATGTTGCTACAAAAGTTGGGTCTTCATCCTTTCTGATGGAGGCATAGTATTCCATTGTATATATGTACCACATCTTCTTTATCCATTCATCTGTTGATGGGCACCTTGGCTCTTTCCACAGTTTGGCGATTGTAGCCATTGCTGCAATGAACATTGGGGTGCATATGGCCCTTCTTTTCACTACATCTGTATCTTTGGGGTAAATACCCAGTTCTCATCACTTATTTTCTTTTTTTTTTAAGATTTTATTTATTTGACAGAGAGAAACACAGCCAGAGAGGGAACACAAGCAGGGGGAGCGAGAGAGGGAGAAGCAGGCTTCCCGCCGAGCAGGGAGCCCAATATGGGACTCGATCCCAGGTCTCCGGGATCATGACCTGAGCCGAAGGCAGTTGCTCAACCAACTGAGCCACCCAGGCGCCCCTCATCACTTATTTTCAACATTGTACTAGATGTTCTGGTCAGTGTTATCAGGCCAAATACATAAATAAGCAAAAGGCATTCATGTTGGAAAGAAAAAAGTAAAACTGTCCTTATTCATAGACAACATGAAAGTCTATATAGAAAATCTGAGGGAATGCACAAAAAAGCTACTAAAACTAATGCATGAGTTTATCAGGTTTCAGGTTATAAGATCAATATGCAAAAATCAATTTGCATTTTTACATACTAGCAGTGAAAATCAAGAATTGAAACTTAAAGAGCGATGCTATATGTGATAGCTCTTAGAGCTCAAAAACACTTAAGGATGTTAGGGATGAATACTTAGGGAGGGATAAAACTGACAGAAGGTGTGTAAGACTATGAAACATTGCTGAGACAAATTAAAGATATCATTTAGGGGTGCCTGGGTGGCTCAGTTGGTTAAGCAACTGCCTTCGGCTCAGGTCATGATCCTGGAGACCCGGGATCAAGTCCCACATCAGGCTCCCTGCTCGGTGGGAAGCCTGCTTCTCCCTCTCTCACTCCCCCTGCTTGTGTTCCCTCTCTGGCTGTGTTTCTCTCTGTCAAATAAATAAAATATTTAATAAAATAAAGATATCATTTAATTAATAGACCCTGTACAAGGGTTGGAATATTTAATTTGTTAATAAGCTAGTTCTCCCCAAATTAATTTATATATCCAATGCAATTTCAATTAAAATCTCAGTTTCTTTTCTGCAGAAATTGACAGGCTGATTCTAAAGTGATTATGAAATGCAGAGGACCTGTAAAAGCTAAAACCACTCTGAAAAAGTATAACAAATTTGGGGGCTAATGCTCTCTGATTTCAAGTCTTATGAAACTACAGTAATCAAGACAATGTCGTCTTGGCATTAAGATAGATAAATAGATCAACGGAACAAAACAGAGTCCCAAAACAAAGCCATATATTTGGGGGCATCTGGGTGGATCAGTTGGTTGAGCATCCAATTCTTGGTTTGGGCTCAGGTCATGATCTAATGGATTGTGAAATCGAGCCCCACATCTGGCTTCTGGCTCAATGAGGAGTCTGCTTGAAAGATTCTCTCTCTCTCTCTCTCTCTCCCTCTGCCTCTCCCCCCACTCATTTGTTTTCTCTCTCAGATAAATAAATAAATCTTTTTTAAAAAGCCACGTATATGGACAACTAATTTTGGATAAAGTACAAAGATAATTCAATAAAAAAGATTGAAACAAGTGACTATCCATTATCCATATGCAAAAAAAAAAAACACCCTTAAATCTAAACCTCATACCATACACAAATTTAACTAAAAATGAGCCATAGACCTAAATGTAAGCCCTAAAACTACAAAGCTTTTAGAAGAAAACATAGAGGAAAATCTCTGTGACCTTTGGTTAGAGAACAGTCTCTTAGATTCAACATCATAAGAACTCATTAAAAAAATGATCAAAGACTTCCTGGAAAATGACGTTTGCTCTTCAAAAGATACTACTAGGAGACTAAAAAGCTACAAACTGGGAGAAAATATTTGCAAAGCATATTTTTCATAAAGGGCTTGTATCCAGGATGTCTAAAGAACATTCAAAGCTTAACAATAAACGAACAATCGAATAAAAATAAAAGCCAAAGATTGAAGCAGACATTTCTTTTAAAAATTTTTATTTATTTGACAGAGAGAGAGATCACAAGTAAAGAGAGAGGAGGAAGCAGGCCCCCTGCTGAGCAGAGAGCCCGATGTGGGCCTCAATCCCAGGACCCTGAGATCATGACCTGAGCCGAAGGCAGAGGCTTAACCCACTGAGCCACCCAGGCACCCTGAAGCAGACATTTCCCCAAAGAAGATAAACAGATTACAAATGATCACATGAAAAGATGGTCAACATCATTAGTCATTAACGGTATTGAAAGTTGAAACCATAATGAAATACCACCTATGCACCTCTTAAAATGGTATATATTGACAAGGATATAAAGGAACTGGAATTTTCATAACCCTTCTGGTGGGAATGTAAAATGATACAACCATGAATTGTACAATCATGACGTGAGCTGAAACCAAGAGTCAGACACTTAACCTACTGAGCCACCCAGGTGCCCCATTAAAGCTGTTCTTAAGAACCTCATTGAGCAAACAGAAAAGAAGTGTGATTATCTTCACGCTTATTAGCATTTGTAGTAATTATAATCTTATTTTAAAATGATCTATTGGTCACAAGCGAAAATGATTTTCTCCCTTTCTTGGAGTAGCTGAACATATAGAAGAATCAATAAATTAGGGACTTTTAAACATAGAACCGTAAGTCCTTAAGAATTTTTAGCTGGAATAGCTCATGTGTTTAATGGTGATATTAATGCAGTTAAATCAAGCAAAACATTCCTAATCCTGAAAGCTAAAAATTGTTTTTTTTCTCAAAATACACATACACAATGTCAAAGCAATCCTTACCTACCCTCCATTTATGAAGTTATTTTGACATATACCAATCTGTTTTCCCACTCAGTCATTTTAAGTAAGCATTCTAGGTGTGAAAGGGTTATAGCTTTTCCTCCTAAGTGAAGGGAAGCTATTCCATGGGTAGGTTTCTTACTAGCAAATAAAAGAATTGTGACAACAAATGGATAATTAAAGAAAATACGTTTTATCCAACAAAAAGTATCTGATTAGTAGGGATTAACATGGATGTTTATCTCTGATTTTTTTCTTTCTGATTCTAACATTCTCAATATCAGGTTTTAGCATTTTAGTCATGATTCTACTTCTGGCTGATTATCTAGGTTACAGAGTTCATGATTGATTGTCCTATCAATTATTACACTGTGATAGAAGTGATTATTTTGCAGAAGCAACCCATCACACAGTCCTTGCAGCATTCGGTAGCTTCCAAAGTGGTGGGTGGGTGGATTTCTAATTTCTTAGGCAGGGAGTATTTATAAGCAATTGGGAGCCCTGAAATATGGTACTTTGGAAAGGTGCCAATAAGTGGTATCATATTTTGAATTACATTTTCCTATATATTTGAAGTTAAAGGAAGAAATTATCCATACTTAAAATCCAGAAAATATGAAATTAGAAGGCCATTGATATGATCGCATACTTAGGAATTTCTCAATATACTTTAATCTTTTATGTACTTTTTGTACCCAAATATATTCACTGAAGTGACCTTCAGTGGTCACTTGGCCCATTTTGAAAACTTGGGCCAAGATAGAAGGAGATAACTCCTTGCATATTTCCCCAATTACATGTCATATCCTCAAAACATAAGGTTTATGGGGGAATCTTACTTTGTTCCAAAATATAAACACCAAGACTGTTATCATAGTACTGATAAATCAAGAAAATTCCTATTTTTATCTCCATTCTGACTACCTCAGGCAAAATCAAAGTTTTCTCTTCATTCAAATTTTCAAGAAAAAGTTAGCTACACAGGCCTGTCCAGATTTCTGTAGGCTGAAAAGTTAATATAGATTTTCTATTCTATAAATTTGATATTGAAGTAAAGGAGAGAAGGAAAACAAAGACATTGATGGAAAGGTATAGATAAGGACAGATTGAGGATGGAGAGAAAGCAGAGAGTGGAGGGATGATCAAAAAGAGATTGAGCAAGAGTTGATGGAGTCAGCTACTGAAAAATTCAAGTAATGGGATCAAAATTATACTTTGAAAAGAAAGAGAAACATCCCTTCTTCTAAGAAGAGAAGAAAATATTGGTTACTATAGATACTGTAGAGTGGCTCACCCAACACACTTCCTGCTGAAAACTTCATTTCTTATCCTTGGCACTAAGGTTTTGCTTGGAGTATAAACCAAGTGTCAACCAAGGCCATAATATTAAGAATAATGGTGGTAGGGGTGCGTCTGGGTGGCTCAGTTGGTTGGGCATCCAACTCGTGATTTCCATGCAGGTCATGATCTCAGGGTGGTGGGGTCCAGCCCTGAGTCAGAGCTGGAGTCTGCTTTGGATTCTTCCTCTCCCTCTACCCCTCTCCCTCTCAAATAAATAAATAAATAAATAAATAAATAAATAAAATCTTAGGAAGAAAAAGAAAAATGGTAGGAAATTCCAGAAGTTGGCATGTACTAACCCCTTCCTGTGGCTTTTCAAAAAGCTTCACAAGAACATGATGAGTTCTGCTGCAGAAATGGAAAGAATGATAAATGTACTAAGAGAGATGCTTTCAGCCTTCAGCTTGTAATTTAAGTTTGGTAGTCAGACTAGTGGTCTAGAGCAGAGAATACAAGATGCTTACCCAATATCCATTTCCCTTTCTTTTTTTCACTAACAGAGCACTAACTTTTGGGGAGCATTTTCCAATCTCCCTGGTGTATAGGTACAATTATATTTCACACTTCTGGTCAAAGGTATGATGGAGGAATTGTTAGTTATAACTTCTGAGGGTGTTTCTCAAAAGAGATGGGTAAGCTGACAACAAAGCCATACCTTAAGGATGGCAGTAAGCCATACCAGTCCTGGATTGCCCAGTCCCAGATTGCCCACCTCTGGACTTCTAAATGAGAAAAAAAAAAAATAAACCCCGAATTTGTTTGAGCCACGGTTTTCCACATCCTATAACTAGCAGCCAAATGTAAATTCCTGATTGATATGCTAGATACGATATGAGTAACTGTACTCTCTGTTTACTTAATGAAATTTAGTAATCTGTTCACTATTTACGTAATGAAGTAGAAGTCCAGGTCAGTCTGTTGAGAATTATCTTATTTGAATAAATTCACTAAGAATGATATTGAACAGCTATTGTGTGCTTGACACTAATATTTATTGAAATAAATCTTTACATCTTTACTGACAATACCATAACCCTTACATCATATTTCCTCTTTCTGGGACAATTTTGAAGGTCTGCACCCTGGGATTCATCTCCTTTCCTGCTCTGCCCAGTGGACTGAATTTTGGAGAAAATTTTATGGCTGCAGACTGAAAACTTACCAGGTTGACAACTCATACTCTGCATTTTTACACTTCAAAATCAAGCACTTTTTACCTCCAAGACAACACATTATATTTAACTAACATTATGTATAGTCATATACTAAGCTGAAAATATACATGTTTTTCATTACAAATAAGATTTGTTTCATAAGTTGTCTGCAGTTGCTTGCTTACATGAGTATTACTTGGTGGCCTGCCCAAGATCACTTTACTCATTTTCTAAGGGTACCCAGGTTTCTGACCAGGTAGGTGCCCCTCTTCCATGCAGCTAATATATGCATACACAAATTTGCACATATGTGCACATATTTATGCTTTCCCACATATATGAGCCTATGTCTGTGAGATGATTTCTCTCTTCACACAATTAAAAGGCCTTTGCAGATAGTAAATAAGGAGGCTGCATATGGGAAAGCATTTGTGTGAAAAGCAGATGACTAACAGAACAGTAAGGAACAGTGCTGGTGGGTGATAGTAGGCTCGCCTGCACCTGGTACTTATCTGTTGTTGAATTCTCTGACAACAAAGCATGCAAAAAAGGGCAGGTCCCAAGAGTGCTTGGCTGCCCTTAACCAGGGCTGACTGGCAGGCAGTTAATAAGAGAGGATCCTGAGGCCTGACTAGAAAGGGTAGCTCCCAGAAAATCATTCTGAGCAACCAGAAGCAGGAGAGAGTGGACCAGATGGTAAAGAAGCTGTAACACCAAGGTACCAAAGAAATGGTAATAGGATGAAAAGTTCAAGGTGAGTATCAAGGAAACAGGCTGGGATGGAGCTTAGTGGGTGTGTGCAGGATAAGGGTCATTCAGAAACTCATTTCAAAGAAGTGGGAAGGTAATTTCAGACTTCTTATCTGAATGTTTTGGCTGATCGCAGCAACAGGGGAATGCCTTAAAGGAGCAGATTACAACCAAATAGTATTTCATTGAGAATAAACATCGTGGCAGAATGGATTACCTACACTCTTGTTTTTAAACTCCATAATTTTATCATATAGCAGTAAATTTTACTAAGATTACCCTATGGGGCCACCAGATGCCAGGCACTTCTAAGAGAATTTAGCACGAATAATCTCAGCGGATTTTTAGAATAGCCTTAAGAGGTAAGTACTATAATTGTTCCCATTTTGAAAATGAGAAAACAAAGTTCAGAAACGGTAAGCCATTTGCCCGAAATCATCTAGGTAATAAGTGGCACAGCTGGACTGCAAGCCCAAATATATCATCTAGGTAATAAGTGACACAGCTGGACTGCAAGCCCAAATATGTCATATTCCAGAAAGTATGTGCTCATAAGTGCATGTTATCCTGCCTACCTGATTTCTCCATTGTTGTTTTCAGAGATGTAGGCCATCTGATCTTCCTCATTAATAGCTTGCTTAGCATGTAGGGGCACCTGGGTGGCTCAGTGGGTCAAACATTCAACTTTGGCTCAGGTCATGATCTCAGGGCCCTGGGATTAGGCTCTGCACTCAGGGGGAAGTCTGCTTAATTCCTTTGCTCATCCCCCTGGCCATGCTAGGGGTATGTTCCAGGTATGCATGCTGCCCCACCCCCGCTCCCACCCCATACATGCATGCATGTGCACATGTGCATGCTCTCTCTCTCTCAAGTAAATAAATAAATCTTAAAAAAATAGTTTGCTTAGCATGTAGATGAAGGTGCCACTTCATCCATTTAGCAGTGAAGAAGAAATACACTGAGAATAACAGAATGAAAAGGACTCAAGAAAGAAGGAAATAGCTCACCTATGGGTAGAAGTCCCCTCTATTCCACAGGATTCACCTGGAAATGCTGAGCAAATGCCAACTGCAGTGAATTGCATGTTATCAGGAAGCTGTGCTATAATAAACCAAAGATCCTTCTTTTTTTTTAATCCTTGAAGAACTGTGTTTTTCCTGATGCAGTCTTTGGGATGTCTGTCATTTTCAGGAGGCTCCCAGGGATAGGGTGGATCAGCACTTGAAATTCTCTGCACAGCTCATGGTCTGATGCAGGATATTCTTGGCAAACTCTCAAGAAGCTTTGAACTCCTCCTCACACAGTATAAGTGGCTTTCCTTTCTACACTTTTGTGAACTTCTCCTTTTGTGAACTTCTCAAGACTTTAAAAAGTAAAAATGGTTTATGGCAGCACCAACTTGCAGGGATTATTCCATAAACAATACCATTTCAGAAGACTTATCAGTTAAGTCTTTCAAAATGAGGAATAAGGTGACTTGGACTGCAGTTTAAGGCAACACAATCCATAAAACCAAAAAGACCCCAAATAGCCAAAGCAAGAAAAACAGAGCTGGAGGTATCACAATTCTAGATTTCAAGATTCTAGATTTCTACAAAACTGTAGAAACCAATGCAGTACTGGCCCCCCAAAAGACACATTGGTTAATGAAACAGAATAGAGAGCCCAGAAAGAAACCCAGGCTTTATATGGTCAACTAATCTATGACAAAAGAAGCAAGAACATACAATGTGGAAAAGACACTCTTTTCAATAAATGGTGTTGAGGAAATGGACAGCTACATGCAAAAGGATGAAACTGGACCACTTCCTAACACCATATACAAAAATGAACTCAAAATGGATTAAAGACCTAAATATGAGACCTGAAATCATAAAAATCTTAGAAGAGAACATAAACAGTAATTTCCTTGACATCAGTTGTAGCCACATTTTCTTAGATATGTCTCTTCAGGCAAGGGAAACAAAAGCAAAAACAAAACTATTGGGACTACATCAAAATAATGTTTTTGCACAGTGAAGACAACCATCAATAAAACAGAAAGGCAACCTACTGAATGGGAAGAGATGTTTGCAATAACATATCCAGTAAGGGGTTAATATCCAAAATACATAAAGAACTTATACAACTCAACCTACAGACACAAAAATAATCCAATTTAAAAATGGGCAGAGGACCTGACTACACATTTTTCTAGAGGAGACATACTGATGGCCAATAGACACAGAAAAGATGCTCAAAATCACTAATCCTCAGGGAAATGCAGATCAAAGCCTCCATGAGATACTACTTTACACCTGTCGGAATGGCTAGAATAAAAAAAAAGAAGCAAGAAATAACACGCATTGGTGAAGATTTAGAGGAAAAAGAATCCTTATGCACTGTTGGTGGGAATGTGAGTTGGTACAGCCACTGTGAGAAAAGCATGGGGTTTCCTCCAAAAAATTAAAAATAAAAATACCATATGATCCAATAGTTCCACTACTGGGTATTTACCCAAAGAAAACAAAAACACTAACTTGAAAATTGAGAGTACCATTATGTGTATTGCAGCATTATTTTTTTAAATTTTATTTATTTATTTTTATTATGTTCAGTTAGCCAACATATAGTACAATATTAGTTTTTGGTGTAATGTTCAATGATTCATTTGTCATGTATAATACTCTTTTTTGGGGGGGTGACACTTTTCTTCATTCATGCCTATTGGAGAACTTGAAAGAAGTAAACAAACTCAGGATTTTTAAATTCTCAGCTCAAGGCATTATTTACAATAGTCAAGATATAGAAGCAACCCAAGTGTTCCATCGACAGTTAAATGGGTAAGGAAGATATGGTATACATATACACAATGGAATATTACTCAGTCATAAAAAAGATCTTGCCATTTGTGACAACATGGACAGATCTAGAGGGCATTTTGTAAAATTATGTAAAATAAGTCAGACTGAGAAAGATAAATACTGTATATCACTCATATGTGGAGTCTAAAAAACAAAGCAAATGAATACATAAACAAAAAGCAGAATTAGACCTATAAATACAGAGCACAAACTGAGGGTTGCCTGAGGGAAGAGAGGGAGAAATGGGTGAAAAGAAGTTGGAGGTACAGGCTTCCAGTTATGGAATGAATAAGTCATGGGAATAAAAGGTACAACATATGAATACAGTCAATAGTATTATAATAGCATTGTGTGGTGACACATGGTAGTCACGATTGTGGTGAGCATAGCATAACATATAGAGATGTTGAATCACCATGTTGTACACTTGAAACTAATGGAACATTGTATGCCAACTATACTCAAATAAAAAAAAATTTTAAAGATTTTATTTATTTATTTGACAGAGAGAAACACAGCTAGGGAGGGAACACAAGCAAAGGGACTGAGAGAGGGAGAACCAGGCTTCCCGCCCAGCAGGGAGCTCAATGCGGGGCTCGATCCCGGGTCTCCAGGATCATGATCTGAGCTGAAAGCAGTTGCTTAACCAACTGAGCCACCCAGGTGCCCCAAATAAAAAAAAAATTAATTATATAAATTAACGGGTAGCTGGAGCAAAAGGCAGAGATCAAGATGGCTGCTCCCAATGGAACCAGCAGCCCGAGTCAGCCATTTCCATAAGCACCACTGAGGTTCAAGTGGGGATAACAAAGCTGCTAACCATTGTCATTCCTCGTTTTCAGGAAAGGAGAAGCAGGAGCTTACTCCTTTTTTTTTCTTTCTTTCTTTTTTTTTTTTTTTTAAGATTTTACTTATTTGACAGAGAGAAATACAGCCAGAGAGGGAACACAAGTAGGGGGAATGAGAGAGGGAGAAGCAGGCCTCCTGCCTAGCAGGGAGCCCAATGTGGGACTCAATCCCGGGTCTCCGGGATCATGACCTGAGCCGAAGGCAGTCGCTTAACCAACTGAGCCACCCAGGCGCCCCAGGAGCTTACTCCTTAGGACATGTTCTTGATGGTCTTATGCCCTTTCATGGCTTTCCCTCAGTCACTGCCACTGAATTCCTCAATGCCCACACTCCAAGCAGTGCCCTTATCCAGGTAGTATGGAATTATTCCAAAGCCACCAGGGTTTGAGTGGGGAGTGTAAACCTCTGCACACCACTTTTCTTATAGAAGGCATGTTGTGCTTTGTGCCTGTTGAATGTGTACATGGTTGTGCTCTCAGCTTCCTTCAGGAGCTTGAAGTGAGAAGCCAGTACCATGAAGGGTGTATTCTACTTCTTGCAGATGCTGCAGTTGTGAAGCTATGCAAGTTTTCTGAGGCTTAAATTTCAAAGTGAACTGCTCCATAGTGACAGCTTCCTATGTGGTTAACCAGGGCCTGGTACTCCAAAGTGTCCCACAGCAGCTTGGTGGAACTTTCCATGATGAGCCTCTGCCACTTCTGGAATACTGCTCAGACTCCCACCCATCACTCAGCTACAGCTTGGCCACCAAGGGCTTCAGAGTTGCTGGACATGGCAGAAGTAGTGGCCATGGGAGTAGCATGAGATTGGCCATAGTTGCTCAACCACACTTTGCTGAAGACTGCCTTGCTGTGGACTGGCTCTCACCCCTGGCCTGCCCTGAGAAGCATGGAATGGGGCCTTGGTGGCTTGGTGGCCACACTGTTTCTTGCGCACCACATTGTTCTGTACAGATTTTTTATAGTACTATAATGTATTTTTGCTCTCTTATAATTTTCTTGATAACATTTTCTTTTCTCTAACTTACTTTATTATAAGAATATTGTGTATGTTACATATAACATCCAAAATATGTGTTAATCAACCATTAATGTTATCAATATGGTGTCTAGTCAACAGTAGGCTATCAGTAGTTAAGCTTTGAGGAGCCAAGAGTTTACATCCAGATTTTCAACTGGGGTGGAGAATCAGCCCACTCACCTTAACCCTGTTGTTCAAGGCTCAACTGTAGTACTAAAAATAACAGCAGCAAATATTTATATACAACAAATATTATTTTACTTGTGAAAAGTAATAAAGGGAAACCTCATTTAGAATGGGATTGGTCAATGTTCATAACAACAATGGCCACAATCACCAAAATGTGGAAAGAGCCAAGGTGCCCTTCAACAGATGAATGGATAAAGAAGACATGGTCCATATATACAATGAAATATTATGCTTCCATCAGGAAGAATGAATACCCAACTTTTGTAGCAACATGGATGGGATTGGAGGGGATTATGCTGAGTGAAATAAGTGAAGCAGAGAAAGTCAAGTATCATATGGTTTCACTTACTTGTGGAGCATAGCAGTAACATGGAGGACAGTAGGAGAAGGAAAGGAAGTGTGAACTCGGGTAAATCAGAGAGGGAGCTGAAGCATGAGAGACTTTGGCCTCTGAGAAACAAATTGAGGGTTTTGGAAGGGAGGGGGGTGGAAGGATAGGTGAGCCTGGTGGTGGGTATTGAAGGCACGTATTGCATGGAGCACTGGGTGTGGAGCATAAACAATGAATCTTGGAATACTGAAAAAAATAAAATAAATTATTATTTAAAAAAATAGAATGGGGTTGAGGCACCAGTAGGGGGAACCCTCATACCCCACTGCTGGTAATCAATAACAAGCTAAATAGGAAGAGACATACCTTGTAAGTTAATACTACTTTAGCTACTACCTAACTACTCCAGCAGGAGAAAGAAAGTTTTCCTCTTCCCTGGCAACAGCCCAGCCAATGAGAAACTGTCACAACTCAGCCAATGAAAAGCCACTATACTTCCAACTCCCAGTTTAATCCAATGGACTATTTGTTTTATAACAGTCCTTGCCAACTCCTTACTTTCCTCTATAAGAGAAGGATCCTTTACTTTGTTCTCTGGACATGTTTATGGTTTTGCCATAGCTTACTTGTGTGAATCGCAATGTTCTATTCCCTAATAAACTCATTTTACTGGTAAAATAACTGGCAGTTTTATTTTTAAAGGTTAACATACTTAATCCTTACAATTCTTATCTCCATTTTACAGATGAAGAAAATGAGTGACAGAGAGGTTAAGACTATTAACCAGAGTCAAATGGCTAATAACTGGTAGAGCTGTGGAGCTGGGAGTATAAGCTCAGGCAGTCTGGTCCCAGAATACATGCTCTTTTAAAAAAAATGAGGGTCATGAGTTCAAGCCCCACATTGGGCTCCACACTGAGCATGGAGTCTACTTAAATTTTTTTTAATTGAAGTATAATTGACATATAATATTATATTTATTTTAGGTGTACAACATAGCCATTTAATATTTGTGTACATTGCAAAATGATAAATTACCAATAAGTCTAGTTATCATTTGTCACCATACAGTTAACTTTTAAGATTTCTGGAGTATGTGCTTTTAACCACACTTGTAGGAATCATAAGAAATGCATGATAAGGAAAAGCAAGAAAAGCACATGATAATAAAATAACAGTCTAAAGTCTAGAAAAGATTTGGTCTGATAAAATGTAGTTCAGATGTAACTTAGAGCAAAGAAAGAGAACAAGATTACAGAATCCTGAGGGAGCAAAAGCAACCCTAGACAAAGAGCAGACTGGGATCAGGGCACTGACTGAAGGAACTCGGTAGGTATTGTCTCTTAAAATGAACAAGATTGAACTTTGTATGTATTCTATTGATCTGTAATTGTCTAAATGTTCTATAGCCATAGTTCATTATTTGGCACTACCTAAAGAATTATAGAATTTTGTCATTAATTACAGCTACTATTTTTTGTAATGTAGAAAAATGTTGTTAAATGAAGGGGATATCTTTATAGTCTTAGCTACTTCAACTATTAATAGATCAACATGCCTCCTAGAAAAATCATTAAATCCCTATAGGACTTAATTTCTTTCTTTCTAAAATGAAGTGTTATCATAGACTTATGATTTATATAACTTTCACCTTAAAAACCTTGCCTGGAGTGCCTGGGTAGTTCCATCTTTTGAGTGTCTGAATCTTGGTTTTGGCTCAGGTCATGATCTTGTGGGTCGTGAGAAGAAGCCCTGCATCGGGCTCCCCGCTCAGTATAGAGACTACTTGAAGATTCCTCTCCCTCTGCCCCTCCCCTCACCAGGGTAAATGCATGCCCCCCCCCTCTAAAATAAGTAAATAAGTCTTTTTTTTAAAAAAAAAAACCTTGTTTGATTTTTAGTCTGCTAAGCACATAATAGCAAGTAAATCAATACGCGTATTGAAAAACTCATAATGTAACTTAGAGAAAAATATAAATGCAAATGACAAAAAGAGGAAAGAAAGGGAAGGTCACACACTTATCTGTTCTATTCATTTGTGAATTCTGCACAATTTGTGACATAACCTCTACCATTACTTGAGTCATGTATTAAGTCACTTTATTATACTCATTTAATTAATTGAACAAATAATTATCTAGCACCTACTAGTGCCAGGAACTATTCTAGGCTCTGGGTATACAGTGGCTAAAAATTGAGTCCATTTGGTTTTGCCAAAGAAATTAAGATTATTTTTAGGATAAAGACTGTCTAGGTATTTCATATTTGCATTCAAGGATGATTAGCCCTTGGTATATCCTCATTTAATTGTTTTGATACAGTCTTAGCTTTCTGCAAAGACAAAACCTAACCTTTGTACTAGAGATTTTTACTGAAAATGAGCAGGTCAGTATATTTTTTTATTGAAAACACTGCAACAATGTTGCCTGGGTAGCTCATTCATTAAGTGTCTGCCTTCAGCTCAGGTCATGGTCCCAGTGTCCTGGGATCCAGCCCCGTGTCAGAATCTCTGCTCAGTGGGAAGACTGCTTCTCCCTCTCCCACTCCTCCGTTTCTGTTCCCTCTCTTGCTCTTTCTCTCTCTCTCTCTGTCAAAGAAATAAATAAAATCTTAAAAAAGAAAGAAATAAAACACTGCAACAGAAATGAAATTCTAGAGACACCCTACTCTGGCACTCTGCTCTTGTGGATCATAATAAGATTATCAGATCGTCAAAAATGTCCTGACCATCAAATATGCACAGGGTGATGTAGGGAATATAAAGAAGAATAAAGAGTTCCTGGGTGGCTCAGTTGTTTAAGAGTCTGCCTTCAGCTCAGGTCATGGCCCCTGGTTCCTGGGATGGAGCCCTGCATCTCCCTGCTCAGCAGGGAGGCTGGTTCTTCCTCTCCATCTGCCACATCCCCTGCTTGTGCTCTCTCTCTCTCTGTGTCCAATAAATAAATAAAACCTTTAAAAATATCTTTATCCCTGATTCACTTACACAAAATGAAACAGAAGTTACAGAAGATCTAATTAATAGTGGCTAAACAATAAAGAAACTCATTTATTTCATTTTACATAACAGGAAATCTGGAAGGTAGGGCAGTTTCAGGAGTGGTTGCTTGACTCAATAATGTTATTAGGACTTAGGTTCATTATATTTTTCCAATCTGTTTCCTTAGTAAGTTGGTTTCTTCCCACATAGTCACAAGATGCATACAGTAGCCTCACATGTCTCCTAGTCATCAAAAATACCTACAGACTGGAAGACAGCAAAACAGTGCTCTGTTCCCTATGTCCTTTTATAACCATTAACATAAACTAGATAACTTCTCTATATCCCATTGTCCAGAACTGCCTCACTAACCTATACCTAGATCTGGCAAGGGGAATGATATTAATATGACTGGTTTACACCATGGAATTTTAAGCCTTTAAAGCCAGAATCCACAGTAAGAAAATAATTTACACATTACCTAACACACACATGCACACACTCACGCACAAACATGCATGTGCACACATAAAGTGTCATAAAATAACTTACCCAAAATGCATATTATTTATGATATTCTATTTCTTTAATTTAAAAATGCTGATCATAACCCTTCCAAAAAATTGAAGAAGAGGGGACAGCTACAAACATATTTGTTGAGGCCAGCATTAGACTGATGCCAAAGCCAGACAAAGGTACTAAAAGAAAACTATTGATCAATATCCCTGATGAATATCAATGCAAAAATCCTCAACAAAAGCCTGGCTAAATAAATTCAAAAGCATCTTAAAAGGATCATAGCTCATGACCAGGTGGGATTTATCCTGTGATACGAGGATGGTTCAATATATGAAAATTAATCAGTGTAGTACATTACATTAACAGAATAAAAGATAAAAATCACATATTAACCTCAAATGATGCAGAAAAAGCATTTGACAAAAGTCAGCACACTTTCATGATAAAAGTTCAACAAACCAGGAATGGAAGGAAACTACTTTATCAAAATAAAGGCCATAAGAAAAGCTTACAGCTAAGATCCTACCCAATGACAAACGACTGAAAGCTTTTCCTCTTTTAAGACAAGGAACAAGGGAAGGATGCCCATTTTTCCACTTCTATTAAACAAAGTATTGAAAATCTTAACTAGAGCAATTAGGCAAGAAAAAGAAATAAAAGCCATCCAAATTGGAGAGAAGTTAAAATTATTTCTGTTCACAGATTATATGACCTTATATGTAGAAAATACTCAGGATGACATGTACACACAGACATGCACACACACACTGTTAGAACTAATAAATTCAGTAAAGCTGCAAGACACGAAATTAACACAGAAAATCATTTACATTTCCATATACTGACAATGAATAATCTGAATAGGAAATTAAAAAAACAATCTTAGTTACAATATCACCAAAAATAATAGAATATTTAGCAGGAAACCTAAGCAAAGGAGGCAAAACACTTGTATACTGAAAGCTACAATACACTGCTGAAAGAAATTAAAGACATAAATAAACAGAAAGGCATTCTGTATTTATGGATTGGAAGACTTTATATTGTTAAAATATTAATACTACTTAAAGTGATTTACAGATTCAGTGTCAACCCTATCAATCCCAAAGGCATTTTTTTGCAGAAATAGATAAAGATCTTCCTGAAATTTATATGTAATCTTAAAGGACCCAGATTAGCCCAAATAATCTTAAGAAAGAAGAACAAAACTGGGGGTACTTGGGTGGCTCAGCTGGTTAAGCATCTGCTTTCCATTAAAGTTATGATCTTTGTGTCCTGGGATCAAGCCCTGAGTAGGGCTTTCTGTTCAGTGGGGAGTCTGCTTCTCTCTCTTCCTCTGCCTCTCCCCCCCATTCATGTGCTCTCGCTCTCAAATAAATAAAATCTCAAAAAAAGAAAGAAAAAAAGAAGGACAAAACTGGAGGCCTCACACTTTCTGATTTTGAAACATATGACAAAGCCATGGTAATCAAAATGGTGTGGGACTGGCATAAAGACAGACATATTGACTGATGGAACAGAATAGAGTGCCAAAAAATAAACTTTCACATATATAGTCAAGTGAACTTTTACAAGGACACCAAGGATACAAAATGGGAAAAGAGTTTCTTCAATAAGTGGTCCTGAGAAAAGTAGATATCCACATGCAAATGAATGAAGTTGGATCATTACCTTATGCCATATACAAATACTAATTTAAAATAGATTAAAGACCTAAATGTAAGACCTGAAACTATAAAACTCCCATAAGAAAACCTTTGTGGCATTGAGTTTGGCAATAATTTCTTGGATATGACACCAAATAAATGGGTAGCAAAAGCAAAAATATTCAGGTTACCTGGGTGGCTCAGAGGGTTAAGCATCTGCCTTTGGCTCAGGTCATGATCTCTGGGTCCTGGGATCGAGTCCTACGTCTGGCTCTCTGCTCAGTGGAGAGTCTACTTCCCCCTCTTTCTCTGCCTGCCTCTCTGCCTTTTTGTGATCTCTCTCTCTGTCAAATAAATAAAATCTTTTTTAAAAAAAGCAAAAATATTCAAATGGGGATACATCAAACTTACTTGCAAATTATGTATTTGAAAATGGGTTAATATCTAGAATATATAAAGAACTCCTACAACTCAGGAATGGCTGGGTGGCTCAGTCAGTTGAGCATATGTCTTCAGCTGGGATCATGATTCCAGGGTCCTGGGATCGAGTCCCACATCAGGCTCCTTGCTCAACAGAGATGCTTCCTTCTCTCTCTGCCTGCCACTCCTTCTGCTTGTGTGTGTGCTCTTGCCCTCTCTCTCTCTCTCTCCCCCTCTCTCTCTCTCTGTCAAATAAATGAATAAAATCTTTTTTTTTTTAAATTACCACAACTTGGGGCACCTGGGCACCTCAGTTGGTTAAGCGACTGCTTTCGGCTCAGGTCATGATCCTGGAGACCTGGGATCAAGCCCCACATCGGGCTTCCTGCTCTGCGGGAAGCCTGCTTCTCCCTCTCTCAGTCCTTCTGCTTGTGTTCCCTCTCTAGCTGTGTTTCTCTCTGTCAAATAAAAAAATAAAATCTTTAAAAAAATTAAAAAAAATAAAAAAACTACCATAACTCAACAACAAAAACAAAGCAAATGAACTGACTTTGAAAGTGGGCAAAAAGCTTTAATAAGCATTGCTCCAAAGAAGATATATACACAGCCAACAAATATATTAAGAAGATGCACAACTTCAGTAATTGTCAGGGAAATACAAATCAAAAACATAATGCATTATCTCCTCCTACCCATTACAATGGCCCCTATCAAAAATAAATTAATTAAAAAACCCAGAAAATAACAAGGGCTGGTAATGATGTAGAGAAATTAGGACCCTTCTACACTGTTGATAAGAATGTAAAAAAGTGCAGCCACTGTGGAAAACAGTATGAAGTTCCCTCAAAAAAATTGAAAATAGAATTCCATATCATCAGCAATATCAATTCTGGATATTCATCCCAAAGAAGTGAAAATTGGATCTCAAAGAGATATTTTTGCACCCATGACCATTGTATTGCTCATGACAGCCAAGAAACAGAAGCCTAAATGAGCATCAAAGAATGAATGGAAAAAGAAAATGTGGTATATACATACAATGAAATATTCTTCAACTGTAAAAAAGAAGACAATCTTGTCATCTGCTATAACATGGATGAACTTTGAGGATATTATACTAAAGGAAAGAAAACAGTCACAAAAAGCCAAATATGGGGCACCTGGGTGGTTAAGTTTGTTAGGAGTCTGACTCCTGATTTTGGCTCAGGTCATGATCTTGGGGTCACAAGATCAAGCTCTGCATCCTCTTCTGTGCTCAGCACAGTCTCCTTGAGATTCCATCTCCCTCTGCTGCCCCCACTGTCCCTCTCAATTAAATAAAAATATTTTAAAAAGACAAATACTGCATGATTCCACTGATATAAGATATCTAAAATAGATTCATGGAAACAGAAGGTACAGTGGTGGTTGACAGCAGGTGGGGGGAAGGGGAAAAATGGAGAGTAATTATTTAATAGGTATAGAATTTCAGTTTCACAAGATGGAAAAATTTTAGAGATCTATTGCACATAATTAACACAAATGTGCTATTTACCTAAAAATGGTTAAAATGGTTAATTCTAGGGGTGCCTGGGTGGCTCAGTGGTTAAGCCTCTGCCTTCAGCTCAGGTCATGATCCCGGAGTCCTGGGATCGAGCCCCTCATCGGGCTTCCTGCTTGGTGAGAAGCTTGCTTCTCCCTCTCTCTCTCCTGCTGTTTGTGTTCCCTCTTTGGCTATGTTTCTCTCTGTCAAATATATAAAAAAATCTTAAAAAAATAGTTAATTCTATATTATGTGCTTTTTTTTACCAAAATAAGAAACATGTTGACTGTGATATACTAAATTGGCTTTCTGACTAACTAATGAGTTCCAGTCTGGTTTTAAGAAATCCTAGCTGGAATTAATTAAGATTGATCATCTGTGATGTGACCTACCTTGATGTATAAGCCTGTCTTATATGTGATCAAAATCAGGGCTCTGTTAACAAGCACAAGGTAGAGGAAAATGGAATATTGTTTGGCAATAAAAAAGAATGAAGCGCTAATACATATTATAATTTGAATGGACATTAAAAACATGAAACCAGTCACAGAAGACCGCATATTGTATTATTCTATATGAAATGTCCAGAATTGGTAAATCTAAAGAGACAAAAAGTAGGGTAGTGGTTGCCTAGGGTTGGGGTTTATCATCCTTCTTTGTCTTCCACATTAGATAATGAATTTCTTGAGTCTAAGGACTATAATTTCCAGGAGTGAAATTGTATTAAGAAATTAATGTGGGGAGAGGGAGACACCAGCAAAATTTGACCACTGTCACTTAATCAGCTGTGTGACATTAACTTCTCTAAAACTCGGTTACTTATCTGTATGATGGGAATCGTAATGTATTTCAAGGTGGTATTGCAAGAACTAAATGGGCTGAAGTTATATGAAGTATCTGGCATGGAGCCTCATACATGGCAGATTTTCAGTTAACAGTTTCATTCACCTGTCTCTCTTTAGCCCTCTGTTCAGTTATCCCAGTTCAGGTAAAATGGACTTTTTGCCCCAATTCTCCTCATTGCATGAGCCCAAAGACTCTGCTAAATCTAAAACTTAGAGGGATCTTACCAAGCTTGTAGTTTTTACTTCCCATATAGTCCTTGCTATTTCCTTCATTTTATTCACTTTCATCCTTTCCTTGTATATGCTGAGATCTATATTGTGTCATTTCCTCTATCTGAGTAGGTAGCAGAGATTGTGACAATTTTACACTAACAAGCAATAAAACTTACATAAAACATTCAGAAAAGATTTCTTGGCTACTATGAAAAGGGGGGGTTCATTTACTACATATACAATAGAAACAGCGACTGATCAGAAGGTACTGCTAAAATTGAGGAAACCGTACTTAGGGCTTTAAACTCAGTAGTTAAGATAGAGTTACCCAACACGCACCCTTAATATCTAGCCCAGTCATCAATCTACTATGTAAGCAGAGACTCAGGAATCTACAACGGAGCTCAAAGGAGCTTCTGAATGTCCTCTGTACTGATTAAATTATCTGGCATATCTTAATATCGAGATTAAATGCATAATTTTGAAAAGAATGTGCTGAAGAAAGAGGGGTAAGGAACTAGTATAGAATGACCGAAGTGGGGGTGTTTTTGGTTTATTCAGGCCTTGGGGTTGATACCACACGATCAGTTACATCAATGCCCATCAGCCAAAGGCCACCAGTGCCATATCTGTAATCGAATAAGTTGGGTTTATTGCTTGTAGCAGGGAGGGAATGCACACCATGGGTAGCCACAGGCATCTCATTAAGAGAGTTCAGAAAGGTCTTAGTATATAGATTTGGGTCCATGTTAGGTGATTTGGGGAAGTTTTGAAGGAAGTTGCCTTTTCTCTGGATATGCTGTGGGGGTAATCCCATGATTAGGTATTTTAGTAAATCTTACTTATAGGAAGGGAAGACTAGCCCAAGGGTGAGCTGTAATTGGCACAGAAGCATCAGTCACTAATATCAGCTAGGATAGGGGACTGTTTAGTCATTTGCGTGGTTTGGACAGTGTTCTTCTTTTAAATATTTTATTTATTTACTTGACAGAGAGAGCGAGAGTGCACAAGCAGGGGGAGCGGCAGAGAGAGAGGGAGAAGCAGGCTCCCTGCTGAGCAAGAAGCCTGATGTGGGACTCAATCCCAGGACTCTGGGATTATGACCTGAGCCAAAGGCAGATGCCTAATCAACTAAACCACCCAGGTGCCCCTTGGACAGTGTTCTCATTTTGTCTAGGTTCAAACAATTATACAGCAGTCTTTTTTTCTTTTTGCCTGATACACCGTAGTCACAGAATGTCCTTTTTGATGTTTATGATCTGTAAGACTGTTTATGTTCAGTAGGAGAACAGCAAGATCTAATTATGCCTGGTGGCAGGGACCTGGATGTCAAGGCTTGCTTTCCTCTTTCTCAGTTAGAAGTATTATCTGCTCCTACCCCATTTTCTCTGTTTTCTTGTTGAGTTCTCACTGTAAAATCAGACATTTCTGAGATCATTGTTATAAAAGGGAAGGGAAGGGAAACTAACATTTATTGAGTATTTATGTATTAATGACACAGCTCATTTAAAAATAATAACAACACTTGGGCACATCAGCAGCTACATTTTACAGAGGAAGAAACCAGCACAGAGAGGATAGGTAACTTGCTCAAAGTTACACAGCTAGTTAGTGGAATCTGATTTTGAATCCAGATCTGTCTCCTAAGCTTTACTTGCTTTTCTGCTATACCATTGCTTTGAAGGAATTTTTAAGAATACAACCTAGTCTTGGGGCGCCTGGGTGGCTCAGTTGGTCGAGCGACTGCCTTTGGCTCAAGTCATGATCCCAGAGACCCGGGATCGAGTCCCACATCGGGCTCCCTGCTCAGCGGGAAGCCTGCTTCTCCCTCTCTCACTCCCCCTGCTTGTGTTCCCTCTCTCGCTGTGTTTCTCTCTGTCAAATAAATAAAATCTTTAAAAAAAGAGAGAATACAACCTAGTCTTTATGACTATACTGTTTATTTAAGAAAAATATTGGGCGCCTGGGTGGTTCAGTGGGTTAAGCCTCTGCCTTTGACTCAGGTCATGATCTTGGGGTCCTGGGATAAAGACCCACATCAGGCTCTCTGCTCCGCAGGGAGCCTGCTTCCTCCTCTCTCTGTCTGCGTCTCTGCCTGCTTGTGATCTCTCTCTCTGTCAAATAAATAAATAAAATCTTTAAAAAAAAGAAAAGAAAAATATTGGGGTGACTGGCTGGCTCACTTGGTGGAGCAAGTGACTCTTGCTCTCAGGGTTGTGAGTTCTGGCCCTGCACTGGGTGTGGAGATTACTTAAAAATCTCTCTTACACTGTTGGAGGAAATGCAAGTTGGTACAGCCACTTTGGAGAACAGTGTGGAGGTTCCTTAAAAAATTAAAAATAAAGCTACCTTATGACCCAGCACTTGCACTACTGAGTATTTACCCCAAAGATACAGATGTAGTGAAAAGAAGGGGCACTTGCACCCCAATGTTCATGGCAGCAATGGCCACAATCGCCAAACTGTGGAAAGAGCCAAGATGCCCCTTCCACAGACGAATGGATAAAGATGTGGTCCATATATACAATGGAATTTTACCATCAGGGAGGATGAATATCCAACTTTTGCATCAACATAGATGGGACTAGAGGAGATTATACTGAGTGAAATAAGTCAAGCACAGAATGTCAATTATCATATGGTTTCACTTACTTGTGGAACATAAGGAATAGCATGGAGGACCTTAGGACAAGGAAGGGAGAAATGAAGGGAGGAGAAATCAGAGTGGGAGATGAACCATGAGAGACTATGGACTCTGGGAAACAAACTGAAGGTTTTAGAGGGGAAAGGGGTGGAGGGATGGGTGAGCCTGGTAGTGGGTATTAAGGAGGGCACATATTGCATGGAGCACTGGGTATTATAAAGAAACAATGCACCTTGGAACACTACATCAAAAAACCCAATGATGACTAGTATAACATAATAAAAAACAAGACAAAAACAAAAAAAATCTTTTAAAAATCTTTAAAAAAGAAAAATACTATATTCAGAAATGAAATATGAATAATTCCTTGAATTTACAGTTTTATTGACTATTTTTAGATTAGATTATGTATGTCAGATGGCAGAACCTATAGGAAGTACATAATATTATAGTCCTGTTCCACCAGACACTGCAAATACCCCAGGTGTGTGTGTGGGGGTCAACGCAAGAAAGAACTAGTGTTGGAAACCACATGCATGGATTCTCCATCATCGGGGACTTAGGACCTGGCCATTTAGAGAAAAGAGTTCCTAGAGGTAAGCATCTAGGTTCCAGTTTAGCTCCTACAACCTCTGTCACATGGCCCAGACACATAGGCTCAGCCTTGCCCCAGTCTCTAGGAGCCATCTGGTTGTAAGGCAGGGGAAAGTAAAGAACCCTCTACTCACAACTTGGTCAGTCACTCAGCATAAAACTCATCTTCCTACCACATCCCTTTCTGACCTAACAGCCTAGTCTAATAAATGGGCTCTTTTTTACCTTGTTCCTTATGAATATGTTTCTACTTTATACTCCAATCCTAGTAACAAAGTTCTCAGGGGGTGTCTTCACAAATAGTTTTCTTTCTTTCTTTCTTTCTTTCTTTCTTTCTTTCTTTCTTTCTTTCTTTCTTTCTTTCTTTCTTTCTTTCTTGTTTGTTGTTGTTTTTGTTTGTTTTGGGGTTTTTTTTTTTGGTTTTCTTTCTCCTTGACAGTGGGTGAAGAAAGAAAGTTTCAACAGGCACATTCCTCTTTTCATATTGAGCTAAATTGTTCCAGGGATTTTCATCTAAGTGACTGATCATTTCCTTTTATGGACGTCTATTAATGTTCAAACCTGGAAATTGGAATCTGATAGACTTAGTTTGAACCCCTGCTCTGCTCTTCTATGAAACTACCTTGGGCAAAACATTCAACCTCAGCTTCCTCATCCTGAAAACGGAAATTAGAATGTTTGTCTTGCAGCATTGTTGAGAGAGTGAGCTGCTGTATGATAAGGTCAAGCAAAGTGCCTGAAACATAAATGTTCAGGAATTTGTGCCCCCCCATTTTTTCAATTCAGGTAAATTTCAGACAGAATTAACCATTTGAAAGTGTACAGTTCAGTTACATTCAGTACATTCACAATGTTATGCAACTATCTTTCTGGTTCTCTCTAGTTCCAAAACATTTTCAAGATGGCCAAAGGAGATCCGGAGTGGTAACTCATTTATAGCTCAAAAATGCTTTGAACCCTGTGGGTGGTAAGGCGAATGCATCACAATGTGAACATTAAGACCACAATCTAAGGCTAAGTACAACACTCCATTCATTGTTCTCTGATCTCTGGTGTGATGCTATCTGGGAAAGCTCAGCAAAAGAGAGGTATAATTCCTAGTTTACTTGCTTTATAGTCACTTGCAGAAATTTTCATCTCCCATAAGGTCAACCTGCAGGGTTTTTATAGCTCGGTTGCCCTTTCCACCCACCATCATACCGTGAAGTTTCGCTAAAGCCATTACTCAGCTAGATTCTATGCCAACTTCTTGTCACACAATTTATCATTGACCCAGACTAGGTGTTTGCTAATTCACTCAGAATTAATTGTTCACTTTAATAATTTTCATTTAATCAGTTCCCATGTCTGTAGCTTTTGTAAGTACTAGTTGCCTACTAATTAAACATTTCTTATCAGTTGTATATGGGGTATGACTATAAATTTTCTTTTTATTTTGCTTTCTCTGAGTCATAAACTGGCTCAGAAGCAATTTCAGAAAGAATTAAAATGTTTGCAGGTGATATGGCATCCATGGAATAAATGTTCTTTTTTTCCCTTAGGAGAATACATAGATGTATACATTCTTCATTTGTTAAAATGGTCATATTAGGGGTGCCTGTGTGGCTCAGTTGGTTAAGCGCCTGCCTTCGGCTCAGGTCATGATCCCGGGGTCCTGGGATTGAGCCCCACATTGGGCTCCCTGCTCATCAGGGAATCTGCTTCTCCCTTTCCCTCTGCCTGCTGCTCCCCCTGCTTGTGCGCTCACTGTCTCTCTTTCTCTCTCTGTCAAATAAATAAATAAATTCTTTAAAAAAGTTCTTCTCCATTTCCATATTGCTCTTAGACTCCTCATTTTTTATGAGAACTTTTGGTTTTTGATTTTTTACTTTATTTTTTATTTTTAGAGAATGAAAGGATATAGACTTTTTTACATTCTGATTTTTAAAAAATAACAATTTTTAATGAGACATTCCTGTGTTGCAATGAGGAAAATATTCTTTACTAATGGGTAGTGAGAAGAGCAGCTTAGTGCCGTTCATAAACTGTCAGTACTTGAATGACGGAACATGAGACTGGAAGCCAGACACAAGAAACCATATATATGATCCCATTTATATGAAATGTCTTGAATAGGCAAATCCATAGAGACAAAAAGTAGATAGTAGCTGCTTAGAGTTGGGAGGGAGGCTTTGAAGAGAAATGGAGAGTGGGTACTAATGAGTATGGAGTTTTTATTAGAGTACACAAAACAATTCTGGAATTAGATGGTTGCCCAATCTTGTGAATATGTTAAGAAATTGAATTATATACTTTAAACTTTATAGTATATGAATTATACTTCAAGGAAGTTGTTTAAAAAATTATGCCGCTGGGGGGCCTGGGTGGCTCAGTCAGTTAAGCATCTTACTCTTTATTTTGGCTCAGATCATGATCTCAGGGTTGTGAGATTATGGGGATCATGGGACTGAGCCTCAAGTTGGGCTCTGCACTGGGTGTGGAACCTGCTTAAGACTCTCTCCCCTCCCCAGCCCTCCCTCCTCTAAAAATTATGCTACTTTTTAAGTTTGTACTTCCACTATAATAATTTATTTTTCATTTTTGGTTGAAGAAATCATGTGCACTAATAAACTAACAAAATAATAATGTAAAGTGTATTTTCTTTTTTAAAAAATGAAATCCTATAGTTGGTTCATAGCTTTGCAATAACTGTTCCCATATGAAAATTATTCCATGTTTGGTTGAAATGATTCTATTATCAGTGATAGTTTTTAATCAAGTAAGCCAGAAAATAGCCAAGTTTACAATTCCTCCATTCTTTTCTCAGGGGTCTTTTCTATCGCACTGCACTGTGATAGTTGATAATTTCTCTCCTACTAGGCTGTGAGCTTCCTTTAAGAGACTAACCAGGTCTTATTATTTTTGTTTCCTTAGGGCTTAGCTTAATGCCTGAAGCAGCACAGCAATTCATTAAACATCTGTTGAATGATAGAATGAATAAGTGATGAATTATAAGCTCTATCTCAGTCAGTGACAAATTTGCAAATTTATCGGTTCTCTTTTCTTCTTCAGGAACAGCAACCACTGATACTTCCTGATTCAAAAGTGCTCTGCCAGTCATCTAAAAGTCAGAGCCACATAAGGATAGGCAATTTTTGCAGAAAATAGTCAATTGGAATATACATGAGGCTTCCTAAATTGCCTTGAAATTACAAATAGGAAATATTAGTCCTCTAAACATCAGAAAGTTGAAGTTTCCTTCCTTTCCTCATTTTTCAAAGTGCACACCTCATCTAGTATAAATTGTTAAGCTGTTAACGTTACTGAATGAACAATTTTGATGCTGAAGGGGGTTAGTGATCATAGCATGTATATGATAAGAAAAACTGCATCCCATTGGGATTCTAATTTAACCCATGATGATTTCATTTTGAGTTAGGTTACTGGTTTTTTAAAATACGATCAGAGGTAAGCCAGGATCCATGCTCTAAATGGGTTTATAGCCCAGTCAACTGGGGACAATCTGTTCTTTCACTATTTATCAAAACCTACTATGTGCTAGGCTCTGTTCTAAGACCTGGGGATATAGTGACGTACAAGAACAGCCCCAAAGTCTCTGCCTCTCAGAGCTTTCATACCCGGCTGCATCTCATGGTTTGCTTCCTCCACCTAACCTACATTAAACCTTTTTTTCTATGTCACTAGCCAGCGGGCTTCTAAGTAATGCTCTCACTATTAATCCCTTTGATGATCAGGAACCGGTAATAGTCCATGCGAAAAGACAGAGTTACCCTTTTGAAAACAAGACCCCTTTTTCTCTCGATGGTTACAAACATAGACTTGGATAATTTGTCAACTAAATAGTAAGGAATAAGCATTTGCTTAAGCAACCTTGTCTTTCTTCATTATCCTCTCCCTCCTAAGAAGTATAGCTCATCTGTCATCACACAGATGGTGAATTTTACCATTGCTCTACTCCGATGGACTGACAACTATAACTCTGATTTTTTATAAAGGCTGGTGACATAGAGCTTCCAGCACAAACTCTTCTGATTGTTCTTGTGGCTTCTCTCCTAACACCAAGGAAGTGGGTATAAATGATGATGGAGGAATACCATCTCCATGATCTCTTCCAGTCTAACATGCTAAATTAGAGATATAATGGAGGGATATGTGGAACATGTAGAGCAGGTGCTGCAAGTTGGTTAGCATGTCAAGTAACACACACACACACACACACACACACACACACACACACACACCCCACACACCCTTATATTTCATGGTTAGAGTGGGACTGTGTTGCTGTTGTCACTTATTACACAGAACTGAGGATTTTTCTTATTTCCAAGATTTTATGATGAAAATGTTCAAAGATACAGAAAAGGTAGAAGGATTTGACAGTGAACCTTCATTTTCCCACCACCCACATTTTATAATTAACATTTTCTTTAACTTGCTTTACCACATATTTGCCCACCTATCCATCGATCCATCAATTTGGAACTGAGGATTTAAAGTACTTTTCACAGGCTTAGTCAAGGGATCAGATGCACAAATAGACTTCCTGATTGCTAGACCCTTGCCCTATTCTCTGCCTTGAATTTACTCTCTTTCATTTGTCAAATTGAATTTAGTTTTCAAATACTAATAGCTCTGTAAAGACTAATCTTTTCTATTAAGCTCTTGTCTAATTAAAGGGGATTAACCTGGGTAGAAGCTTCTGATGATTTATTTATTTAAGCATTCTTGTAATTGTTCAGTATGTGTTCAGGAACTCAGATAAAACACGAATTTCATTCATCTTAATAAGATATGCTTACAGTAATTCTATTAAATGTCATTTCTAATCCCCAGACTCTCTTGATTTAATCCAGAAAGTTTCTATTGCTGCCAGCATCTCTTTGTGGACTGTACATGTTAAATTAATTATAAGATTTAAAACATGATTATCTCTATTTATATTTGACTTGATCTTTGTTCTTTTCATCCTTTCAATTTTCTTTTGTACAGTCAGTTCTTATTCACCTCCATGATATCACTGAATGTGAAAGGTGTAATGGAGAGGATTAAACATGGAAAACTTACAAGGATTATCAACTGCACATCCTAAAACATACTTAGTATTTTTTAACACATTGAACTTAAAATTTAAGTGGAAAAGTAGTTATGGAGATCATATGGGGTTAGAGCATCTCTTGTTCTCTTAAGTAATTACTATGTTTTTTGGGAAAAGAAATAGATGAGTAAATGGATTGACCCAAAGATTTTTCCCAGGAGAATTTAGACATTTAATTGTGGTACTTTGTTTTGTTCCCTGTTGTAATAAAACTATAATATTTCCATAGCAAAGCTAACTGTTCAGTTGCATGAAAAAAATAATAAAAAGCCATTTTGGTCAAAGTGTCTCAGATTTCCCAAAGCGCCCCTTGAGAGCAAGGACCCAATCTTGTTCACTGTTTTACACCCAGCGCCGATCACATGGAGATAATATAGTAGGTACTCATAAATATTGTTTGAGTATTTTGAAATAAAAATGTGACCCCTCATATTTATGTTTTTGCATGTGGACCGTATTTAGTCACAGTGATTCTATAGCTCTAGATAAAGGGTCTGGAAACTATGGACAGTGGGTTAAAAATCTGGCCCACTCCCCATTTCTGTAAATAAAGTTCTATTGGAACATAGGCAGGCTCATTTGTCTAGAGACTGTCTCTGGCTGCCTTTATGCTACAGCAACAGAGCTGAGCTGTGAATGAGACTGTGGCCCAGAAAGCCTAAAATATTTACTGTGTGCCCTTTACAGGGAGACTTTTTCAAGTTTGCTCTAGGGGATATGCTTAGGCAAAGGTAAAGGGGGACATTTGGGGAATACAAATTGAAACCACAGTGAGTGGTTTCTAGGAGGGCTACAATTTTTTAAAGGAAAACGACAGGGCACCTGGATGACTCAGTCGGTTAAGCGTCTGCCTTTGGCTCAGGTCATGATCCCAGGGTCCTGGGATCAAGTCCTGCATCCGGCTCCCTGCTCATTGAGGAGTCTGCTTCTCCCTCTCCCACTGCCCCCTGCTCATGCTCACTCTTACTCTCTCTCTCTCTCTCTCTCTCTCTCTCTCTCAAATAAACAAACAAGCAAACAAACAAATAAATAAATAAAATGAAAATAACAAATGTTGGCCAGAATGTGGAGAAAGTGGAGCCCTAGTATGTTACTGGTGGGAATGTGAAATGGTGCAAGTGCTACAGAAAACAGTTTGGTGGTTCCTCAAGAAACTAAAGGTAGAATTAACAATGTAAGCCAGCAATTCAGTGTTGAGGTATATACCCAAAGGGACTGAAAGCAGGAACCTCAAATATCTGTAGGCAGTATTATTTACAAAAGCCCAAAGGTGGAAACAATGTGTGATATTGTGATTTATAAGAAGAAACCCATATTTGGTCTTCCTCCAGGTTTTGAGAGTCTCGGGGTTCCTAAAATCTTTAGAATTTCCTAAGCAGGGGAGCCTGGGTGGCTCAGTTGGTTAAGAGACTGCCTTCAGCTCAGGTCATGATCCTAGGGACCCAGGATCGAGCCCCACATTGGGCTCCCTGCTCAGCGGGAAGCCTGCTTCTCCCTCTCTTCTCAGTCCCACTGCTTGTGTTCCCTCTGTTGCTGTGGTTTCTCTCTGTCAAATAAATAAATAAAATCTTAAAAAAAAGATTAAAGAATTTCCTAAGCAATGAGAATTACAAAGATATCTTTTGTTATGTTAATGATGTGACTTTTGGACTGCCACCTAAGCTTAGAGGCTGATGGCCAGGCCAGGACAACCAACCCCTGTGATTCCAGGCTTGGAAATTTCAGCCCCCCCTCCCACACCGCGGGGGGAGAGAAAAGGGTGGGAGGCTGATTTAATTGTTTTTGGCCAATGACTTAATCAATCATGCTTCTGTACTGACAAGATTCAAAGATCTTCCAGGTTGGTGACTGTGTGGAGGTTCCAGTAGAGTGGCAGGCCAGTAGCTTCCATGCCCCTTTCCACAGGTCTTGCCCTACACATCCCTCCAATCTGGCTGTTCATCTTTATCACAACCTTTAGGAAACTGGCAAACATAAGTAAGTGTTTCTCTGGGTGCTGTGAGCTGCAGTAGCAAATGAATTGAACCCAAGGCGAGAAGTCCTGAGAACATCTCCTCTGGGGCCAAATGGAACAGAAGCTGAGGGTAACCTACTAGAGCCCTTGACCTTGGGATTTGACACTATCTCCAGGTAGATAGTGTCAGAATTGAGTTGAATTGTAGGACACCCAACTGGTATAGGAAACTCAGTAGGGGTGGGTGGAAAAACCCACACACATTTGGTGACCTGAACTGTCAGAAGTGGAGTAGTAAAGGAGACACACGGGAGAGAAACAGGAGATGGAAGACTGAGCTTTTTCCTTTACATAATCCAAGTGTGCATCCACAGATGAATGAAGAAACAAAATACAGAATGTTAATCATCTATAAAGAAAAAAACAATATTCTGACACATGCTACAATGTAGATAAATCTTGAACACATTATGCCACATGAGAGAAGTCAGACACAAAAAGACAAATGCATGATCCCACTTATATGAAAATGCCTTGATTAGGCAAATTGATAGAAATTGAAAGTAGATCAGAGATTATGGTGTGGTGGCTGGGGCAAAGGGAGATTGGGGAGCTATTTTTAATGGTTATAGATTTCTTTCGGAGGGTAATTTAAATAAGCGAGAGGCAAGCCAAGGAACAGACTCTTTTTTGTTCCTGCCTTCTCCCTCTTCTTATTTTATTTTATTTTACTTTCATTTATTTATTTTTTAAAAGATTTTATTTATTTATTTGACAGAGGGAAAAACAGTGAGAGAGGGAACACAAGCAGGGGGAATGAGAGAGGGAGAAGCAGGCTTCCCGACGAGCAGGGAGCCCGATTCAAGGCTTGATCTCAGGACTCCAGGATCATGACCTGAGCTGAAGGCAGATGCTTAATGACTGAGCCACCTGGGTGCCCCCCTTTTTTAAAAGAAACAGACTATTTTTTATTTTTTAAGATTTTTATTTGCTTATTTGACACACACACACAGAGTGTGAGCACAAGCAGGGGGAGTGGCAGGCAGAGGGAGATGGAGGAGCAGACTCCCCACTGAGCAAGGAGCCTGATGCAGGGGCTCAAGCCCAGAACCCCAGGATCATGACCTGAGCAGGAGGCAGATGCCTAACCGACTGAGCCACCCAGGCACCCCCCGCTTTTTTTCTAAGATTTCTTTTTTTTTTTCTTTAAAGATTTTATTTATTTGACAGAGAGAAACACAGCCAGAGAGGGAACACAAGCAGGGGGAGTAAAAGAGAGAGAAGCAGGCCTCCCGTGGATCAGGTAGCCTGATGTGGGACTCGATCCTGAGTCTCCAAGGGTTCATGACCTCAGCCGAAGGCAGCCGCCTAACCAACTGAGCCACCCAGGCGCCCCCTAAAATTTCTTTATTTTAGAGACACCTGAGTGGTTCAGTCAGGTTAAGCATCTGCCCTCAGCTCAGGTCATGATCCTGGGATCCTTGGATTGAGCCCCTTGTCCATCAGCTCCCTACTCAGAGGGAACCCTGCTCTCCCTCTCCCTCTACACTCCCCCCTCACTTGTGTGCTCTCTCTCAAAATAAATAAATAAAATCTTTTAAAAATAAATAAAATTTCTTTATTTTGAGAAGGGGAGGGGCAGAGGGAGAGAGTCACAAGCAGATTCCCAGCTGAGCACAGAACCCAGAGATCTTGACCTGAGCTAAACCCAAAAGTTGGTTACTTAACAGACTGTACCACCCAGGCACCCCAAGACTCTTAACTACAAAGAACAAATTAATGATTACCAGACGGACTGGGTTGGGGGTGTGTGTGAGAAATAGCTGATGGGGATGAAGAAGTGTTCTTGTTGTGATGAGCACAGGGTGATATATGGAAGTGTTGAATCACTGTATTGTACAACTGACACTAATATTACACTGTATGTTAAATAAATAGAAATAAAATAAAAATTAAAAAATAAGAAGTTTTGGAAACAGTGATGATTGCAGAGGATGTAATTAATACCACAATTCAAATGGTTAAAATGGCAAATTATGTTATATATATCACTTCAATTTTTAAAAACTTGATGTACTATACCAATAAATATTGAGTTGTATACACTGCATGGATGAATTATAGTGGTATACACATTATATCTCAATAAGGTTGTTTAAAAAAAATGAACTAAGGGTGCCTGGGTGGCTCAGTCCATTGAGTGACTGCCTTTGGCTCAGGTCATGATCCCAGAGTCCAGGGATTGAAGCCCGTGTCCGGCTCTCTGCTCAGCAGGGAACCTGCTTTTCTCTTTCCCTCTGCCTGACCCCACTCAGGTGCTCTCTCTCTCTCTCTCTCACTCAAATAAATAAATAATATCTTAAAAAAACAACAACAACAAACTAAAGTATGGGAGAATAATAATTGCTTGGGCTCCTAAAAACTTGGATAAGTCTCAGATCATTTAAATCACATAATTTATTAAATCAACTTAACATTTATAGTAAGACATGGGGGAAGAGAAGTACACACTTAAGCTAGGATGCCAGGGAGCTGAACCACACCTGGGTTATGCAATGTTTATATGTCCTCTTTCTCTTGTCCACATCAGCCTCATGCACTGATGGTGTGATTAGGCAGACCAGCGGTGAGGTTTGAGCAAAGAGGCTCTGTGAAGGAAAGAAGCCTGAAGCTAATTATACACACATTCTCTATTGGAGACTTGTAGGGGCAAAATTACCTGTCCACAGCTGAAACTTGCCATAGCCCCATGGGCAGTTGGGACTTTTATTTTTTGTTTCCTGGCCAGAGGATACACGGGCACGGAATAGATGTCACTTGTGGGCGGCTGATTTAGGTCCTCATGAATACTGAGTGCCTCATATATTGAGTTTGAATATTTGGTGCCTCAGGGGCCTGATGTATATTTACTGCATCATGAATATTAGGTGCCTTCTGTGCCTCATGAATATTTAGTGCCTACTTAGTTTTTCTATCCTTTCTGATTTATGTTTTGTACATCTATACCCTACCTTATGTCTAAAATGTCTCATGGGCTACTAACCTCCTTGTCTCAGCTTAACATAAGTATGAATTTCATCTCTCTCATTTGTTTCTTGTTTTCTATGGTGCAATTAAGTATTCTCGGTCAATACAACATATTCCTATTACATTTAGTTTCCATACCCCCATTTTACATATAAAGAAATTGCGCAGAGGAATTAAGTAACTTGTGGGAATTGCCAAGGTCACAGGTGGAATTAGGATTCATATTCTGGTAGTTTGACTCCAGAGCTTTTTTTCTCCATTCTATGTTATTTTTATTACATTTTTAATTTTAATTCCAGTATAGTTAACATAGTGTTTTATTAGTTTCAAGTGTACCATTCAACAACTCCATGCATCGCCCTGTGCTCATACTAATGAATGCCTTACTTAATCTCCACCTGCTATTTCCCCATTCCCCTGACACTCCTCCCCTCTGGTAACCATCAGTTTGTTCTCTACACTTAAGAGCCTGCTTCTCGGGGCTCCTGGGTGGCTCAGTCAGTTAAGCGTCTTGATCGCAGGGTTGTGAATTCAAACACCACCCAGCATGGAGCCTGCCTAGAAAAAGTATGTTTCTTGGTTTGTAGCTGGTGCATGCCTTTTTTTTTCTTTGCAGACCTTATGCTTTTAACTACTATACTTTACTACCTCTGAGGATCAGTGTGAGCAAAGGAACTAGAAAGGTTTAAGGTGGGCATCATAAAAGAAGTCTTAAATACAATAGAAGCTTACAGGAGAGAGCTGTGTAGAAAGACTTTACTGAACAATGATCTGAGATGACCTAGGAAGAATGAAAGGATAACTACAAGCAGAAATTAGAGCACAACTGTTCAGTTACTTGTGATTTAAAACACTTCAACATACTTTAACAGTGTGGCATCGGTTTGTATCAGCTGATATTACTAACCCAGATGCAACTAGTTTCTAGTTGGGAGTTCACAATCCGGAGGGCCAGATTTTTTAATGAGGCGTTATCTACCCCTAAAGTTGCTCCTACAAGCGCTTCCTTTATTTAGAGCAACACTATTTATAGCAACACCAGTGTTTTACTAATTAGCAATTGTGACTGTTGGAAGCTGGTTTTTACTGGTGAAAGGCGAGGCTTATTAATTGTAGCATTTTTCTTTAAGTAAGTTTCAATGTTATAATAAAATGTATTTTCAGTGGCTCATCAGTGCAAACGTTTCCTGGCATTTTTCTTTAAATAAATTTCAATATTGTGTGGCTCATTTATTAGCGTAGTAAATGTTAGAAATGAGTTCTCATTGAAATTAAAGATATTCAAAATACATGGATTGGCTAAAATATATTGAAGATATATCCCATTCTCATACGAGTAGGATAAAAAAAAAAAGTCCAGTGAGGTCTGGGGCCTTTACCATTAGGAAAACCAGAACTGAAATCTCAATGGGGTCCAGTGTCCAGGCTTGGGTTTTGGAGTATTTCTCATTGCCAGATGTAGACTGTAAGGCTAACAGAATTCTGCCTCTGGAATGTAATCACATCTTGTATTTGTAGTAGATTTTGTTGATTGAGAAAACATTTCTGTGCATATGTGTAAGGTTTTTTAGGCGAGTGAAAGACACCCCAAGGCAAAATGATCTATAGGATGAGCTTTATTGCCAGCACCCTCGGGCAAGGTTCCGAGACTCAGGAAAGTCACACCAGATTGGGGAGTGGGGGGGGTGTTAAGCCTTATCGGTTCCGGGTTTGGATTCGGGTGGGTTTTTTCCCATATTAGGCAAGGGAACATCTGTCCCTAGGTGATTGGCTGGGGGTGGGGAAAGTCCAGATGAAGGTGGGTGGTCCCTGGCTGGGAAGTCCGGATGGAAAGTTTCGGTTTTCCATCTAGGTTTCGATGTACTGGAGCTGATGTGGTGGCCACGGCTGCTTTGGCAGGGAGATCAGCCATCTTGACCCAGTCTGCGATGTCCACCATTTTGGGTGCCCCTGTCTCTCAGCCAGCCCAACATTCCAACCTTTTGTTTTATATAATGGTGTGAGGGGCATCAACTCTATTCTGGCTACTTCCTTGGGCAGCATCATAGGGGAAGTCGGAGGTGGGCAGGGGAGAGTAGGGCTGTAGGAGGAGTGATTTACTGAAACTCGTGTCATCTCTCGAAGGCGTTCCTGTAGATATCTAACATGACAGGAGCAACTGAGATTAGTAACAGGATTAAGCACAGGGGTTCTGCTAGAGGGAGGAGCCAAGTTACTCAAGTGCGGGTGTATAGACCCCATAGGTGGGAATCCTGGCGTCTTGACTATATCCAGTCTCTGAGTTCATGAATTTTGGAGGTGACTATGCCCGACTGGTTAACATAATAGCAACATTCTTCATTTAGGTAGAGGCAAGTGCCCCCTTTTTCTGCTGTTAGGAGGTCTAAGGCTCACCTGTTGTGTAAGGCGACAGCTGCAAGGCTGGTAATCTGCGTCTGCAGGGCGGTAAGGGAATCGGCGATACACTCCATGTCATCATTAAGTGCCTGGGAAATCTGGTAATAAAAGTTTATTGAAGTCCCGAGGCCTGCCCCTCCAGTGGCAACACCGGCCGTCAGGCCTGCCCCAATAAGTAAGGGAAGAAGGCTGCCAGTCTGTTTCGATGTGTAGAGAATAGGATATACATGAGGTGATCGGGGGAATAGATGGTAGTGGAAGGAGACAGTAAGATGAAAATGCAGTCTAGGGAGTCATTGGCGGTTAAGCATCAGTAGATTCCCTCTGGGCATGAAAGGAATATCCCAGGAGGAGTGCAGTAGGGGAGGGAGAAGACGGCAATGGAGGAGTTGAAGGTGAGGATGTCTGGAGTTGAGGAAAGGTTAAGAATAGGTATGGGTCTTCCTATGGCCCCTGTGTGGACTGTTTGGTTAGTAATGGTGGTGTTGGGTAGGGGCCACGTTGTCGGAATGGGGATTCCAATGATACTGGAAATGGTAGAGAAAGGAAAGCAGATCTAGCAGTCGCTGTGGTCCTGAGATAGGTTCTACCACAGGTTATAACTGGAGTTAATAAGGCTTATTGTTAGTTGGTCAGTGGGGAAAGATCTCTGTAAATTATCGAGGTTGATTCCCTTGTAGGTGGGGGTATTTTAAGCCTGCAAGCAGTCATTTACGGCCTGGATTATCCACTTGGTTTGATTGTGTTTAGCCTGGTCCTTGACCCCTCCCCTATTGGAGAGTCCCACTTGGGCCAAATAGGTCCAACAGACTGGCTGGGGGGGGGAGTACATTGCACATTTTGCCTATGTTTTACCAATTCTTTTTTTTTTAAAAGATTTTATTTATTTACTTGACAGAGAGAAACACAGTGAGAAGGGGAACACAAGCAGGGGGAATGAGAGGGGGAGAAGCACGCTTTCTGCCGAGCAGGGAGCCCAATGTGGGGCTCGATCCCGGGTCACCAGGAACATGACCTGAGCCGAAGGCAGTTGCTTAACCAACTGAGCCACCCAGGCAGCCCTGTTTTACCAATTCTTAAGGTCCAGAAAGTTTTTCCCAGGGCATGGTGGAAGTGCAGGTGGTTGGAGTTTCTCCCTGGTAACATTCCCGGAGCATGTAAGTATAGGATTGGAAAGAGTGTTTTTTTCCCTGTGTCGCACATGCATTGGCCACATTCAGCTGCCCCGGTCAGGGGGGGTAGAAGGGTCAGGATTAGGAGTACATACCAGCTGGAGTTGGGTTGGGCCCACCATTTGGGAGGTCCACTCGTCCGAGGTTGGTACATGTTTAAGGTTGTTAATATGTACCCAGGGCTGATGTCCCAGCAATTTTGGTGCAGTTGGGGTGGTGAGGATGACTGTATGCGGTCCTGACCACCGTGACTGCAGGGATCCTGGCTGCAGGTCCCTGAGGAGGACCTGGTCTCCAGGGAACAGGGTTTGGACAGGGACCTCCCTCTCGTCATGGTTGTCTGGAGCAGGTATGGTCGCGTCAGCATGGGCCCTTAAGAGGGATCACAGAAGAGTTAGGTAAGGTAAGTAAGAAAGAAGGGGCGGGGCTGGGGGAGGCTGGAAGGTTGTGGGTTAGGAGAAATGGTCGGCCGTACAGGAGTTCGAACGGACTTAATCCCGAGGGCCCAGGAGGCGTTGCCCTGAGTTGAGTGAGGGTGAGGGGCAGGAAGGTGGGCCACGAGAGACAGGTTTTAAAGTAAGTTTGGTGAGTTGGTCCTTGAGTAACCCATTAGCCCTTTCTATCTTACCCAATAATTGAAGATGGTACGCGATGTGGAGTTTCCAGGTGATATTAAGAGTTTCCGCAACCTGGTGAGTCATGCTGGAAATAAAGGCAGGTCTGTTATCCAACTGCAGGGTTCGAGGTAGTTCAAATCCTGGGATGATGTGTTCGATGAGAACCATGGCCACAACATCTGCCGTCTTTCAAGCTGTGTGATATGCCTCGATCCACCCTGTGAATGTGGCTACCATGGTTATTAAGTACCAGAAGGACTTATGACGGGGCATGTGGGTGAAGTCCAGTTGCCAGTCTTCCCCAGGCTGGTGTCTGCAAAGCTGATGGTTGGGTCCTGGCCTATGGACCCTGCCTTGAGCGTTAGGTTTAACCAGCCGCACAGATTCTGCAGGCTCTATGTACTGCTTCTATTACTTTGGAGAGGGAGGGGTGATGAAAGAGGGGTTATAGGAACTGGTGGAGAGCCTTTGGGCCAATATGGAGGGACTGACGGATACCGGTTATTAGGGTGTGGACCAGGCCTTCTGGTAGGGCAATTTTATCTTAAATATAGATCCACCCCTTCTCCCCCAACTTTCCTCCTAAACTGTGGAGGGTTTGTATCTCTTTATCAGAGTATGATGGGCTGTGAGGGGTGTTGAGGAAGAGAATCGGGGCCAAGGAGGTCTTTAGAGCCATCTGCCTGGCCACTGAATCAGCCTTATTGTTTCCCAGAGAGATAGTGTACTGGAGGCTTGGTGTCCGCGGCAGTGGACCACCGCAGCCTCAGCAGGGAGGTTGAGGGCCTCAAGTAGTTTGGCGATAAGTGGTCTGTTGACTATGGGAGTTCCTTTGGTGGTCAGAAATTCTTGCTCCTGCCAGAGGATGGAGTGTGTGTGTGTGATGAGATAGGCATATTTAGAGTCTGTGTATATTGTGACCCGCTGTCCCTTTGACAGGTGGAGGGCCCAGGTAAGAGCTATTAGTTTGGCCTTTTGGGAGGTAGTCCCAATGGGGAGGGGAGCCGTCTCTACCACTGCATCTGAGGTGACCACTGCATAAGCAGCATGCCTTCAGCCATCTGGGGTGGGGAGGGAGCCCCTGTCCACAAAAAGGACATAGTCAGGACTAGACAGTGGCTGATCAGAGAGTCCTGGGAGGGAGGGGGTTAGCTCCTCTAGGAGTTGTGGGCAGGAATGGGAGGGCTTGGGGTAGACAAGGGTGCTGGCAGCATGGTTGCTGGGTTTAGACAAGGAGAAGAAGAGAAAGAGACCAGAGGATTTTCAATAAAGAGTAGGTGATATAATTGGAGGCGTAAGGGGGTGAGTTGAGCCAGGGATCGGTGAATAACCAGATCTGAGAGTCGATGGGGAGAATAGACTGTGAGAAACTTCCCAGGGTGAGTTTAAGGGCCTCCTTAGTAAGAGAGGCGGCTGCTGCCAGTGCTCTGAGGCATGGCTGCCATCCCTGAGCTGTGGTGTCTAATTGTTTTGACAGATAGGCTAGGGCTCTGTAGGTGGGTCCAACCGATTGTGCTAGAAGGCTGGTTGCCGAGCCAGAGCACTCATCAGTAAAGAGGTGAAAGGGTTTAGGGGGGTCGGGTAGTGCCAGGACTGGTTCTGTGATGAGACAGTCCCGGAGCTTAGAAAATAGATGCCGGATGGAGGTGGGATCGGTTGGGGTCCTTGGGGGGTTTCCGTCGGGCTAGAATGGTGAAATTAGGGATCCAGCACCTAAAGAAGCCCACTAGTCCTAGAAAGGAGAGAATTTCCTCCACGTTTTGGGGAGGCTGGAGGTCCCGGAAGAGATGGATGCAGTCTCTGGTGAGGGATTTGGAAGTAGGGGTTAAGGAAATCCCCAGGTAGGTGACCGAGGGGGTACACAGTTGAGCTTTAGAGGGGGTGACCTGGTATTCCTTGGTTCCCAGGAAGTTGAGTAAGGTGGCAGTATCTTCTCGGGATAGAGAAAAGGATGGGCTACAGAGGAGAAAATCATCCACATATTGGAGTATGGTGCCAGCCTTAAGGGTGCATTGTAGTGAATCTGTGGCCAGGGCCTGGCCAAAAATATGGGAACTGTCCAGGAATCCCTGGGGAAGGACGGTCCATGCCAACTGTCCTGAAGCATGTGTGTCGGGGTCCTCCCAGGCGAAGGCAAAGAGATAGTAGGAGTCAGGATGTAGGGGAATGGTAAAGAAGGCATCCTTTAAGTACAGCACCATGAAGTGAGAGGTTTTAGGTGGGATGTGGGATAGTAGGGTGTAGGGATTAGGGACGACTGGGTCGAGCGGGATTACGGCTTCGTTAACGAGTTGCAGGTCCTGGACCAGTCAGTAGGCTCCTGAGGGTTTGCGAACAGGCAAGATAGGGGTACTACAGGGGGAGTTAATAGTAATGAGGAGTCCCTGCCATTTTAGGTGGTCTATGATGGGTTTAAGGCCCTGCCGGTGGGCCAGAGAGATGGAAAACTGTGCCCAGGATGGGAACCAGGAGTTGTTCTTTAGTTGTATTTTTATGGGGGCATGATGGGATGTGACGACTGGCTTAGAAGTGTTCCATACTTTTGGGTCTACCAAGGGGAGGCACTCTGGGGGTGGGGATGACGAGGTAGAGAGTAGGGGTAAAACGAGACATTCTGGGTCGAGGGAAAGGGTGAGAGGAGTATGATAGGTTGCAATTTGTGGAGGATGTCCCTTCCTAGTAGGGGCACCAGACAGGAGGGAATGACTAAGAAGGAGTGTGAGAAGGGAAACCCCTCCAGGCTGCAGGTAAGGGGATGAGTTAGGTGAGGAGGAGGTCCCATTGATCCCCGTAACAGTGACTGGTGAGGGTCGAGTTTGTTCCACGTAGGATGGCAGAACTGAATAGGTAGGCCATGTCCAGCAGAAAGGAGATGGACTTACCTGCTACCTGGAGCATGACCCTGGGCTCGGCCTGGGTGAGAGGGCTGACCGAGTCTGGGCTCCGTCAGTCGTCTTCCAATCCAAGCACCTGGAGGGCAGGACTTACCATCTTGGAGTTACCCCCACATAGAGGTGCTGAGAATCCCCCGAGGCTTGGGCAGTCTGATTTCCCATGTCCCATCAGCCGGCACTGAGGGCAGGGTCGGGTTGGCTCCTTTGGATGAGGACACTGACGATCCCAGTGACGCTCAGCCCTGCATTTAAAGCAGCCCCCCGGAGGAGTACGGTTAGTTCCTCCTTTTTGCTGGCTCCTGGAGCTGGCCAGCCGCAGGGCTGCCACCAGGGCCTGGGTCTGCTGAACCTTTTGCTGGGGCCTGGCCAGTCATTTAAGTTCGGCCGCCTCCTCTCAGGAGTTAAAGACTTTAAAAGTCATTTTCACTAGGTCAGAGATGGGGGTCTGCAGTCCCTCCTCGGCCTTTTTTAGTTTTTTTTTGAATGTTCAGTGCTGATTGGGAGATAAAATGGGTAGCCAAGACGGTTGCCCCTGCTGGTGAAGCCGGATGGAGGCGAGTGTACTGAGTTAGTGCCTCAGTTAACCGGTTGAGGAACATGGCCGGGTTTTTGTCAGGGGTCTGGATAATTTCTCTGATTTTGTCATAATTGACCGCCTTGTTGGAGGCTGCCCACATGCTGGCAATGAGATATTGGACCATGCGGTCACGACGCCGGTGGCCATCTTGGCCATTCTGACAGTCCCGTCCGGGCTCTACAGCTGGGACCGCCTGAGTGCCAGTGGGCATGGTGGCATCAGTGAGGTGGACCTGATCAGCATGTTCTCAGGCAGCAGCCTGAATGCATTCCCTCTCTTCAGTAGTGAGGGTGGTAGTTTGGACAACGTGGAGGTCATGCCAGGTAAGGTCGTAGGCCTGAGCTAGGTACTGGAATTCTTTGATAAAGTTGTCTGGGTTGGCGGAGAAGGAACTCAGATGCTTCTCTATTTGGGAAAGGTCTTGGAGAGAGAAAGGTGTGTGGACCCGGACAACCTCTTCTGCCCCTGCGACCTCCCATGGGGGCAGACTAAGTCTGGAGAGGGGTTATGGGACCGGATGTGGGTGGAGATAGGAGGGGATGGAAGGGGGTCCCCTTGGGGGGTGGATTCCACTGTAGCATTCAGTTGGGGGGTTTCAGATGCAGTAGGGGTGAGCGGGATAGGGGTTGGATCGGGGTTCTGCTGAGGAACGGGGGTACAGGAGGCTGGGGGACAGGAGTGTGGTAGGATGGAAGAGGAGGTAGGAGAGGGGCCCTCACTGGGGGGCTAGATAAGTTTTTGGGAGGCTCAGAAAGTGGAGAGAGAGTAGGGGGGTCTGGATCCTTGGGAGATGTAGACTGGAGGGTCAGAGGAGGAGATCGGGCAAGGAGAACCTGAGATGTAGAGCAATGAGAGCATAGGGAAGGGCAAGAACGTAGGGTCCATAAGGCCTGGATGTAGGGAACCTCAGACCATTTTCCTTGGCATCTGCAGAGATTGTCAAGATCCATAAGGATCTGGTAATCAAAGGTGCCCTTGTGGCACATTGAGATTGGTTGTCTAACTGATATTGGGGCCAGGCGATGGTACAGTAGTGTATGAGGCGCTGCCTGTGCAGGGCCTGGTCCAGCTCTAAGGTCTTGAGATTGGCCAGAAGGCAACCCAAGGGCATTTCTGGATCAATTTTGGACTGGATGCTCCCATAGCTGCCTCACCTACCAGTTCAGACCACGGAGGAAAGCATCCCTTCATCTGTGTGCTGGACTGCAGACCGAGAAAGAGGGGTGTAGCTGCCAGAGAGTGGGGATGTCCCCCGATTCTCTGGAGCTCCGGAAGCCACCTGGTAGCCAGAAGGTGGTCCATTCTGACACGGCCGCAATTACGGCAGGGTGTCCCGGAGGAGGCTTGGGGCTAGGAACACTCACCGCAGTCTTGAAAATGACACTCTGAGAAGCGGTTCCAGGTCCAGATGGCAAGAGGAGAGAGCCTCTCCTCTTGGAGAGAGAGGAGAGGAGATTGAGAAGTGGGGGCTCAATCTCCTCCCGGGTCTCAGCACCAAATGTAAGGTTTTTTGGGCAAATGAAAGAGACCCCAAGGCAAAATGATCCGTAGGATGAGCTTTATTGCCAGCACCCTCAGGTGAGGTTCTGCAACTCGGGAGAGGAGAGTCAGGGGAGTCACGCCCGGGTTGGGGAGTGCGGGGGTTTTTAAGCCTTATTGGTTACCGGTCTGGATTCGGGTGGGTTTTTTCCCATATTAGGCAAGGGAACATCGTGTCCCTAGGTGATTGGCTGGGGGTGGGGAAAGTCCAGACGAGGGTGGGTGGTCCCTGGCTGGGAAGTCCCAGATGGAAAGTTTCAGTTTTCTGTCTAGGTTTCGATGTACTGGAGATGACGTGGTGGACACCGCTGCTTTGGCGGGAAGATCAGCCATCTTGACCCAGTCTGCAATGTCCGCCATTTTGGGTACCCCTGTCTCTCAGCCAGCCCAACAATATGGATTCCAAAATCTCCCCTCCAGTTGTTTCTTAGGATCCCAGGGGTCCAGACTCTACAGCTTGGAAACCACTGTTGTATGTATGGGGAGAGGGACAGTTTCACATCATTGGAGCTTCATTTTAGAAAGATTAATCTGACTTTGGAATGTGGGATGAATTGAATGGGGGTGAGGAGAGAATCCTCTAGGCGAAAAGTAGTAAGAGCATGTGAGAAAAGAACAGAGAATTTGGGTTAGAGAGGCATGGTACAGAAAGCATATGCATGGCTCAACACCTAAATAAAGATAGGGAGCAATGGGGGGAAGGATGGTATTTATAATAATCACATATGTAGGGCTTAGTGTTGCCAGGCCACTAATTGTAACAGAGAAATCAGCAGAAGTACTTGAGGGGAAGGGCAAAAACCATATATATACATATGTACTGGCCATTCTGCTTCCTTTTTTTCTTTCTTTCCTTTTTATCCTTTAAGTTTTATTGAGATAGAATCGATGTATAGCACTGTGTAAGTTTTGTTGGTTTGTTTTTAAGATTTTATTTATTTGTGGGTTGGGGGGGGAAAGAGCATGAACAGGGGGGAGGGGAAGAAGGAGAGGGAGCCTGACATGGGGCTCAGTCCCAGGACCCTGAGATCTTATTGACTGAGCCACCCAGGTGCCCCAAGACTTACATAAGTTTAAGGTGTACCTCATGATTTGCCATATACACACTGTGAAATGATTACTACAGTATGTATAGTTAATATCCGTTTCCTCATATAGTTATAATATTTTTTCCTTGTGATGAAAACTATTAATATTTACTCCCTTAACCCCTATTAACTGTACAGTACAGCATTGTTAACTGCAGTTATCATGTTGTATGTTATACTCCCAGTACGTTATCCCCAACATGTATTTTATAGCTGGGAGTTTGTACCGTTTAACCACCTCCTATACCATTCTCCCACCCCCACCCCCACTTCAGGTAACCCAAAATCTGACATCCTCTTCTATGAGTTTTTTTTTGTGTGTGTTTTTGTTTGTTTGTTTTTAGATTTCACATATACATGACATCATGCAGGATTTGTCTTTCTCTGCCTTATTGCACTTAGCATAATGCCCTCAAGGTCTGTTCACGTTGTGGTGAATGGCGTGATTTCTTTCTTCTTTTGTGACTAAGTAGTATTTCTGTGTGTGTGTGTGTGTGTGTGTGTGTGTACACCACATTTTCTTTATTCAGTTCAGATGTTTAAATGTAGTATAACTAAAAACTCTGGAATTCAAAAATGCTATGAATAGATAACTATTATTAATACTATTGACTCACAGAAAGCTTAACTTAAAGGAACCATTCTGGTGGAAGCTAAGTGCTAACACTTAGGGAATGATAGAATGAGGAAGGAAATTAAAATATGTCACCCTGAAATACGCCTCTTTGACATAAGAAATATTTTGAGCTGAAGGCAGAGTTAAAAAGCAGTAAACAGGGCACCTGGGTGGCTCACAGGGTTAAGCCTCTGCCTTCAGCTCAGGTCATGATCTCAGGGTCCTGGGATCGAGTCCCACTTCAGGCTCTCTGCTCAGCAGGGAGTCTGCTTCCTGCTCTTTCTCTTCCTGCCTCTCTGCCTATTTATGATCTCTCTCACTGTCAAATAAATAAATAAAATCTTTAAAAAAAAGAAGCAGTAAACATTGAACAAGCTTACCGTTTTCAGCTTAAAGACAATATAAATTCTCCTTTTACTGGAGACAGATTCTAATCATTCTAGAGAGCAGCAGAGAAATACATATAAACAAACCTTGTTAAACTAACCCTTATCTTCCTAGTTGCTTCTTCACTATTAACTACCCTAGCCCAAACCACTTTGTCTTGTCAACTCTTCACAAATTTGTTTCTCTGTCTAAAATGTCTAAAAGCGTCCTGTTCCAACCACTTCTTTGGGTCTTCATTCACTTGTGATACAACACGGGATACAAGGCTCCCATGTACAGGTAAAAATTAATAAAACATGATTGCTTTTCTGTTCATATTTCTTTTACTCCAGTTAATCTTTCTCTGTCAGTTTAGTTTCCAGACTCAGCCAGAGACCCTAAGTGGGTGGAGGAAAACTTTTACTTCCCACCACAGAGGCAAGCTACTGAAGCTAAGAAATGAAGGACAAACATAACCCTATGTTCTTAGAACCCCACTGACCCCCTTTGATATACCTTTATCACAATGTGTCTTAATCATGTTGACTTTTTCTCTGGTTTATCTCCTTTACCCATAACTAGATTTGAGTTCCTTGAGGATAAGAATCTTGTCTTACTCATTTCTTTTCTTTTAATTTTTTAAATTTTAAAAAAGATTGTATTTATTCATTTGAGAGAGAGAGAGCACAGCAGGGAGGCCAGCAGAAGAAGAGGGAGAAATAGGCTCTCCACTGAGCAGGAAGCCCAACACAGGGCTTTACTCCAAGACCCTAAGATCATGACCTGAGTTGAAGGCAGTTGCTTAACCAACAGAGCCACCCAGGTGCCACTTGTCTTACTCATTTCTTACCTCACAGCACACATCACATCTTATGATGCTTATTGGTGCTCAGATATTTTTTTGAACTTAGAAGCACTTGAATGAAAAGAAATTATCCAAATTACTACATCAAGGCCTATTTCTCCTAGGCTAAACTTCTGCTATTATTTGAAAGGGCTTAGTTACAATATATTAATTTGATAATGATGGCACTAAAATTAAGAATGTTTCCTACCTTGATTATTTTCTAACTGAAGTGATAAATTAATATGGCAAAAGAGGAGTATAATTCTTGCCAAATCAGCACTTTCTCCCTCATAGATAGACATTTAAATAATTAGGTCAACCATAGTCATATAATTTCAGGAAGCAACATTCATATTGACTAAGAGTTGGCAAAGTTTTTGTAAAGTAAATATTTTTGATTTTCCTGGCTATAGGGTCTCTATTATAACTAGTCAACTCTGGAACTGTAGTGGAGAAAATAGCCACAGGTGGAATGTCAATAAATGAGTATGGCAGTGTTTCTTTCTTTTTTTTTTAAGATTTTATTTATTTGACAGAGAGAAACACAGCCAGAGAGGGAACACAAGCAGGGGGAGTGAGAGAGAGAGAGAAGCAGGCTTCCTGCCGCAGGAAGCCCAATGTGGGACTCGATCCCGGGTCTCCAGGATCATGACCTGAGCTGAAGGCAGTTGCTTAACCAACTGAGCCACTCAGGCGCCCCGGCAGTGTTTCAATAAAACTTTATTTACCAAAAAATGGCTGCAATCTGTATTCACGCCCCTCCCGCTATAGATTTCCAAACCCTGACAGAGAATACAATGTAAACGGTGGTGTGTACACAATTTATATAGACTAAATCAATTCAGGAATTTTTAAATTTTTCTTGAAAAGACCTTAGGGACTATCTACTTCCTACACATTTTACAGCTAAGGAAGCCGACTGAGAGGTTAAGGGAGTCATGCTTAAAGTGATATCGCATATCAGTGTCAATACTAGATATGAAACCCAGGTGTCCTGATTCCTGATCTAATGCTCTTTCTATTATATCAGTTCATCAGGGACTAATATTAAATTATTTCTTATATAGTTATAGCTTAAAATGTACTTTATTGTAAGTTAATTCTTTGCAAATCGATAACTCATGTTAGAAGCAACTTGTAACTTATATCACAGAGCAATTACTATAAAACAGCAAAATATGTATATTATACATGTGATATTATACTTATCACATGTATGTACATATTATATATGTGTGTGTATATATGCACTATATATACAATTGGGAGGAATCCCTAACCCCATTGTTAAGTTTTACAATATATTAGCAGTAATTAAGACAATATGGTACTGGCAGAGGAATAGACATATAAATCAATGGAACAGAATAAAAACCCAGAAAGAGATCCCTGTAAGTATCCCCAATTAATTTTTGACAAATGAGCAAAATCAATTCAATGGAGGAAGGATTGTCTTTTTAACAAATGGTGCCAAAGCAATTGGACATCTACAGGCAAAAAGAAAATGATTCTTTACTTACATTTCACACTATATCCAAAAATCTGGTCAAAATGGATTACAGATTTAAATATAAAATATAAAATTATAAAACTTTTAGAAAAAACATGACAGAAAACCTTTGGGGACCAGCACTAAGCAAAGAGTTCTTAGACTTGAAACCAAAACCATCATCTATAAAGGTAAAAAATTTAAAAAGGGGTAAATTAGCCCCTTAAAGTCAAAAACTTTTGTTCTGCAAAAGACCCTGTTAAGAGGGATGAGAAAAACCATAGAATGGGAGAAAATATTTGCAAACCACACATTTGACAAAGAGGTGGTTATCTAGAATATATAAAGAACTTTTGAAACTCAACAGTTAAGGGACACCTGGGTGGCTCTGTCAGTTAAATGTCTGCTTTCAGCTCAGGTCCTTATCCTGGGGTCGTGGGATAGAGTGCCCTTTCCGAACTTTGGGCTCCCTGCTCAGCAGGAATTCTGCTTCTCCCTCTCCCTCTGCCCTTCCCGCCCTCACCCCGCTTGTGCTCTCACTTGCTCTCTCTCTCTCTCTCTCAAATAAATAAATAAAACCTTTTTTTTAAATCAACAACTAAAAAAAAATTCAACAACTGAAACATAGGCAAAATATAGGAAGAGACATTTCACTGGAGAAGAGATATATAGGTGGAAAATAAGCACGTGAAAAGATGTTTCATATTAGCCATAAAAGAATACAGATTAGAACCACAATGAAATATCACCACACAACTGGGGTGCCTGGATGGCTTAGTCGGTTAAGAATCTGCCTGCAGCTCAGGTCATAATCCCATGGTCCTGAGATCAAGTCCCAAAAGGGCCTCCCGGCTTAGTGGGGAGCTTGCTTCTCTGTCTCCTCCCGCTCATGTTTTCTTTAGCTATCTCTCTTGCTATCTCTGTCTCTTTCTCAAATAAAAAAAAATCTTATTAGAAAAGAGGAAATATCACTACACAACTATCAGAATGGCCAAATGAAAAATATATAAAGTGAGAGGATTCAGAGAAATTGGATCTCATATACATTGCCAGTGGGAGAGTAAAATGGTACAGCCATTCGGGAAAAAGTTTGGCTGTTTCTAACAAAACTAAACATGCAACTTACAACCTAGTAATTACTCTCCTGGGCATTTATCCCAGAGAAATGAAGACACTTTCACACAAAAACCTTTGTGTGAATGCTCATAACAGCTTTATATATAACAGCCAAAAACTCGAAACAGCCCAAATGTCCTTCCAAGGGTGAACAGTTAAACAAATTGTGTTTTATGCATGCTATGGAATACTACTCAGCACTTTAGAAAAATGGATTATTGAAGCACACAGTTTGGATGAACCTGAAGAAAATTATGCTGAGTGGAAAAAAGCCAGTCTCAAAAGGATAGTGCATAATTGCATTTATTTAACATTCATGAGGTAGCATCATTATAGAGGTAGAGAACTTATCAGTGGTAGCCAGGCATTGGGGATGGGGAGGAAGGGGACAAGTGGGGCTATAAAGGGGTAACGGGAGGGAGTCTTGTAGTGATGACAGAGTTGAGTATCTCAATTGTGGTGGTGGTTACACAAGGCTGCACATGTGTTAACATTTCACAGAGCTCCCTCACCCTCCTACATGCATACACAAATTAGTGCCTGTATAACTGTTGAAATTTGAATAAGCTCAATGGATTGTGCCAAAGTCATTTTTCTGGGGTTTTGACCATGTATTATAGTGGTAAAAGATATTAGCATGGAAGATGCTGGAGGGTACATGGAGCTTCCCCATGCATACCTTTTGCAAACTCCTATGAATCTGTAATTATTTCCAAATAAAATTGTATATATTAAAATATAAAATATTTTTTATTCAAAAAATGTGTGCATATGCACACATATATATGACAGAGAGTGTGAGTGTTATCTTCAATTTTATAATTATTTATTGCATGCCTTCTATGGCCAAGATTCTAGTAAATACAAGTTGAAAAAATACATTTTCAAAGACCATCCATTTCATTAAAGAGAATATTCTTAAAGGTTCCAGTCAAAATGCTCTTAATGTTTCAAAGGGAAGCTTACAGTAACATAAAGTAACTGAACTCTATTAGGCTTCCTTTGAAATAGATTAAATATGAGGACTACATAATTTATTCTTCCCTCCACTGCTCTACTGAACTATTTTTTCCTGAAACTACCAAGGATGTCTCAATTTGCAGAATGCAAGCCCTAGCTGACCTCTGGGCAACATTTGTCCTCATTAACCAATTTCTCCTTTTTTAACGTGTTCTACTTTTCCAGCTTTTGTGACATCACTTTCATTCCTAGTTCTTTTCCTATCTCTCCAGACATTTTTATTTAGTTTTTCCCCTCATTTTTATGTTATCCCATAGCTTCGGAAATAAACTCCATGCTAATGGTTCTCACGTTTTTTCCTCCAGTATCTTCTATGAATTTCAGAGCCATTGTATCAATTACTTATTAATTGTATCCACTTGAATGTCCTCTGGGAGCCTCCTGTTTAACATAGCCCCGCCCACCTTTGTATTCTTCCTCTTACAAGTGCCCTACATATAGTAGCTGCTCAACAAATATTCAGATTAAAAATAGAAATATTATTAATCTCTTTTTCAATGATTTTATTTTGTTAAGTAATCTCTATACCCTACGTGAGGCTCAAATCCACAATCCTGAAATCAAGAGGCATATGCTCGTCTGACTGAGACAGACAGGGGTCCCAAAGTAATCTTGATATTTTGAATGACATATGATTCTACCATTTTTGAAAATTAGAAACCTCAGTGCAATTCTTGGCTTTTCCCCTTCAATATTAAATCTAATTAATTAAGAAATGCGTGGATTTTATCTTAATGTTTTTTAAAAATATTCTCTCCCTCTATTCCTATAGCAGCCACATTAGCCAGAGTCCTCACCATCTCTCACCTGGATTATTGACATGGGTTCCAAACTGGTCCTTTCAGATTCAGATCTACAAACGAATAACTAGAGATAATCATGTGAGTGAAAGAGGTACATGAAAAGCTAACCACAATATGAAATCACAGTCCCCAACTGTGCAGCTTGTGTTGCCAAAAAACATCTTTGGAAGGGCAATTCCTCATTCTAGAACCAAAGACCTCGTGAGAAATATCAAGCTAAGGAAATTGAGCTTACTTGATGAATGTTCTTGTTATTAACACTGGCTCCTCAAATACTACCAAACCACTTGATGAGACAAAGGTAAGCTTGTTCTCTCCAGAGTAAGGGAAAGCACCACCTCAGCAGAGACTTGATATCATCTATAAGTGGAGTGGGTGAAGTCAGGATATTGATGAGATTTTTAAAGTCTATTTTAAGGTGGGACTTTCAGTTGGGGAAGGGGCTTGGTTATGACTAAGAATCATGATACAATAGTTTAAGATTTGTGGTCCCAACAGTCTACCACTGGACTTTCAGGTTTCAATATCTACAAGTTGAAGACTATAGTTCTTCATGTGCCCAACTTTGCTACTGCACTGCATGTGACAATGAATGGAAGTTTTAAACTGAATTACACCCCCCAACAAACATTTATTAGTAAGCAGGCACGAGAAAGTCTTACAACCTGTTACAGTGAACTTGGGGAAGACACTGATCTATCTTCTTGAGCACTTTAACAAGCATCGTGCATGAAAGTTTCAATCCAAAGCAAATGTTCTCATAGTAGGCTTAGCTAATCTATTTGGGTCTTGGAACAAAATCCTTTTTTATTAGTGTGTGTGTGTGTGTGTGTGTGTGTGTGTGTGTGTGTGTGTGTGTACGTGTGTGTAGGGAGAGTACATAAAGGAAAGGAGTTCCAGATGTAAGTTGTGAAAGACAAAATGCACCAGACAATTATAGAGATTATTTTATTCAGGCTACTGCAATAGGGAGAATGTTCATACATGAGGAACATCTCAAAGAAAAGGAATGGAGCTGAGGTTTTACAGAGGCAAGTAAACAAGGGAGTTATCCAAGAGGCATATGGGAGTCATAAGGAAGGAGTAGATGGGTCTTACCTGAGAATACATGAGAACAGAGTGGTTCTTTGTTATTAGCTGAAATATAATGGAGTTTATTAACTGTTGCTACCTATGGAGTTCAGAACACACTACAACAAAATATTTTACCTTGGCATATTGAGTATTTTAAGCTGCAGGAATTTTAGAAATGGTAGATCAGGAAGGACTCTCTGACCTTTCCCTGAAGCAGGTCATAAGACCCTTATGTGAAAGGTACCTATTCATCATATACCCAAAGGAAAGCAGCATCCTTGTCTCTGAAGATAAAGAGAATCTTACCAAACAGGCCTTGCTAAATTTCCCCCAGTTTACGACCCTTGGCTCTGTGAAAATTAATAAAAGGAAAACTAATTTAAAATGGATTTGGGAGGTTAGAAGGGAGAGCTCTCACAACCTACCAAGTGTTATCAATTGCAGACCCCAAAAGAAAGAGATATGCCTCTCATCCCCCTATAGGAAAAGGTCTATACTTCAATACCCCCAGCAGGAGAAAGATTTTATCCTTGCCCAGCAACAGCCCAGATGACGAGAGAGTGCCACAACTCAGTCAGTGAAAAGCCACTACATTTTGAACTCCCAGTTTACCCCAGCAGACTTTTTGTTCCTAATAGCCCCTCTCAACTCCTCATTTTCCTCTTTTCTTTGCTCTTCAGACTTGCCCATGGTTTTGCCATAGCTTGCCTGTCCTGGATTGTAATTCTCTCTCAGTCCTGAACAAACTATATATGCTGGTAAAATAACTGACAGTTTTAATTTTTTAAATTAAATTAAATTAAATCTTTAAAAGATTGTTATTTATTTATTTATTTATTTATTTATTTATTTATTTATTTATTTATTGTTGGAAAGCAGGAGAGAGAATCTCCAGCAGACTCCCCGCTGAGAGAGGAGCTCAATGCAGGGTTCAATCTGAGGATCTTGAGATCATAATGTCCTCCGGGAGCCCTGAGATCATGACCTGAGCTGAAATTAAGAGTCGGACACTTAACAAACTGTGCCACCCACATCCCCCTTAATTTAATTTTTAAAGTAATCTTACATCCACCACGGGCCTTAGAACCCTGAGATCAAGAGTCACATGTTCCACTACCTGAGCCAGTCAGGCATCCCTGACAGTTTTCTTTTTACAGTTAACCCTTTTGTGGCACCTGGGTGGCTCAGTTGTTAAACGTCTGCCTTTGGCTCAGGTCATGATACCAAGGTCCTGGGATCAAGCCCCACATTGGGCTCCTTGCTGGGCAGGAAGCCTGCTTTTCCTTCTCCTACTCCTCCTGCTTGTGTTCCCGCTCTCACTGTGTATCTTTCTGTCAAATAATAAATAATATCTTTTTAAAAAGTTAACCCTTTTATCCTATCATATTTTTCTATGACTTTCCATTCTTCATCAAGCCTAGTATAAAAACACTCAAGTTTAAGTGTTTTTGTTGGGGGGGATGTCTTAATTTCCTTATGAAGTCTTCCATGTTATGTAAAACTTAAATAATGTGTATGCTTTTCTCTTATTAATCTGTCTTTTGAAAGAAAAATATTTTTTCCCTGCACTGCCTTCCAAGAACACAGTGTTTGGGTAAATTCCAGCATTGTCATAAGTAATCTTTATGTGTTAGGCTGTTGGGTTCACATGGGTTTTATATCCCTGTTTTATGCAAAGGTAAAACTTCCTGTAGAACATTTCTAGTCTGTACATATTCTTTGAACATCAGTGATTAGAATCAGTTGTTTAGAGAAGAGTATTTTAGATAGAACACAGTGATTAGAACTAGTTGTTTAGAGAAGAGTATTTTAGATAGAACAACCAGGAAAGATCTCTTTGAGGAAGTCATTTTGGAACAGAGATCTGAATTCATGAAGTAAACAACCCATGTAATGTGGAAAAATATTCCAGGCAGAAGCTATAGAAAGTGCCAAGACCTTAGGGCAAAGATGAGCATATGTACATAAATGAGACCACCCAAATGAGAACAATCAAAGGGCTATTTATTCAAAGGTTGTTATACCAAGGGAGAGAGCTGCTTTTACTTGTGTTTGACAGAGATTTAAAGGAAAGGTAAAGAATAGGAAAGCTTTATCGTGAGAGAAAAAGATAGCTTCAGGTATCTTCTGATTGGAGACTGTTGGCCTGGGCAAGTTAGAGGTACAAATTCAGCTGTCTCTGATTGGTCCTAAGTTGGTTGCCAGGACAAAAATTAGGGAAGCTGTCAATTATAAATCAAGTCCTGCCTGTGTTGGGCTGATTGTTACAGAGCATGGTTTTGCTTCCTGGACTAGCTGCTAGAGCCAGTAGTATGATTTCCTACCGATCTGACTTATAGAAAATAAGTTGATTTCTTGGGCTGGCTTTTGCAGATTGTCAGTCAGATTTCTATTTTTTAAAAATTGTTTATTATGGAAGTATAAATGACATACAATGTTATATTCATTTCAGGTGTACAACATATTGATTCAATAATTCTATACATTACCCAGTGCTCACCATGACAGGTATAGTCACCATGTGTAAACATAAAATATTATATTACTATTTGCTATGCTCTAATTTCCATCTCTGTGACGTCTTTATTTTATAACTAAAAGTTTGTACCTTTTAATCCCTCTTATCTATTTGATCTGTCCTCCCACCCACCTCCCCTCTAGCAGCCACCAGTTTATTCTCTGTATTTAAAATCTTTTTGGGGGCACCCGGGGTGGCTTAGTTGGTTAAGCATCCAACTCTTGGTTTTGGCTCAGGTCATGATCACAGGATCATGAGTTTGAGCCCCAGGTCAGGCTCTGTGCTCAGCACAAAGTCTGCCTGAAGATTCTCTCCCTTTGATCTTCCTTGGTTCAATAAATAAATAAATCTTTTTAAAGAGTCTTTTTTATTTGTTCATTTGTGTTTTTTTTTAAATATTTTTATTTATTTATTTGACAGAGAGAAACACAGCGAGAGAGGGAACACAAGCAGGGGGAGTGAGAGAGGGAGAAGCAGGCTTTCCGCCGAGCAGGGAGCCCGACGTGGGGCTCGATCCCGGGTCTCGGGGATCATGACCTGAGCCGAAGGCAGTCGCTTAACCAACTGAGCCACCCAGGCGCCCCCATTTGTGGGTTTTTAAAATTTGAACATATAAGTTAATTATATGGTATTTGTCTTTCTCTGACTGACTTATTTAATTTAAATATAATATCCTCTGAGTCCATCCATGTTATCACAAATAGCAAGATCTCATTCTTTTTTTATGCCTGAGTAATATTCCTGTGTGTGTGTGTGTGTGTCTGTGCGTGTGTGTGACTTTCTTTTCCTTACCCTTTTGTCTACTGATGGACACATAGGTTATCCTGTATCCTTTCTATGGTAAATAATGCTGCAAGAAATGTAGGGGAGCTTTTTGAATCAGTATTTTTTTTTCTTTGAGTAAACACCCAGTAGAAGAATTGTTGGATCATATGGCATTTCTATTTTTAAGTTTTTGAGGAAACTCCATATCATTTTCCACAGTGGTTGCACCAATTACATTCCCACCATAGTGTGTAAGAGTTCCCTCTTCTCCACATCCTTGCCAACACTTGTTATTTCTCATCTTCTTTGATACTAGCCATTCTGACTGACACAAGGTAATACCTCCTTGTGGTTTTGATTTGCATTCCCCTATGATCAGCGATGCTGAGTACCTTTTCATGTGTCTGTTGACCATCTGTATGTCTTCTGGGAAAAATGTCTATTCAGGTTCTCTGCCCATTTTAAAATCAGATTATTTGTGGTTTTGTTGTTGCATTGTGTATATTTTGGATATAGTCCCTAATCAGATATATAATTTGCAAATATCTTCTCCCATTCACTAGATTGCCTTTTTGTTTTGTTGATGGTTTCCTTTGCTGTGCAAAGGCTTTTTATTTTGGTGTGGTCCCACTAGTTTCTCTTTGCTTTTGTTTCCCTTGCCTGAGAAGACATACCCATAAATATGCTGCTAAGGCTGATGTCTAAGAGATTACTGCCTGTGTTTTCTTTTAGGAGTTTTAATGAGTTCAGGTCTCCCACTTAGGTCTTTAATCAATTTTGAGGTTTTTTTAAAAATATGTTGTAAGAATATGGTCCACTTTCTTTCTTTTGCATGTAGTTGTACAGTTTTCCCAACATCATTTATTGAAGATACTGTCTTTTCCACATTGTATATTCTTGCCTCCTTTGTCTTAGATTAATTGGCCATATAGGCGTGGGTTTACTTTTGGACATTTTATCCTGTTCTGTTGGTCTATGTGTCTATATTCATGCCAGTACCATAGTATTTTAATTACTAGAGCTTTGTAGTATATCTTGAAATATAGGATTGTGATACCTCCAGCTTTGTTCTTCTTTCTAAAGATTGCTTTGTCTATTTGAGATCTTTTGTGGTTCCAAACAAGTTGCTAATAAAGCCAATTAGATCTTTAAATGTGTTTGGTTAAATTTTTTTTCAACAAAACAAAACTTGTTGAACTAACCTGTAACTTCCTAGTTAATTATCCACCCAGTTAAATATCCTAGTCCAAGCCTCTTTGTCTTGTCACATTTTTGTAATTTATTATGCTTTGTCCAACTTAGTATGTAAGTGTTCAACTCGAACTCTTTCTTTAGTTCTTGATTTTATTGTGAGGACTCCCACATATATGTGAAAAAAAACCTTAAAACTTCTATGCTTTTCTCCTGTCAATCTATCTTACATTAGTTTAATTTGTAGTTCCAGCTGGAGACTCTAAGAGGATGGAGGAGAAATTTTTCCTCCCCTATGGATGATGGTGGCAAGAACCAGATCATAGCTATGGAAGTGGTGAGAAGTGGTGAATTCTGGACATGTTTGGAAGGTAGAGCCAAAGGGATTCATTGGTTAGGTTGGATGTAGGGTAAGAGACAGTAATCAAGAACATTTCCTTGGGGCACCTGGGCATCTCAGTCCATTAACAATCTGACATAAGCTCAGGTCATGATCTCAGTGTCCTGGGATTGAGCCCCACATTGGGCTCCCCACTCAGTGGGGAGTCTGCTTGTCCTTTTCCTTTCCTTCTCCCTCTGCCCCTCCCCCTACTCATGCTCTCTCTCTCTCTCTCAAATAAATAATATCTTTTAAAAAATAAAATAATAGAAAAGAACATTTCTAATGTTTCTGACTTGAGTAAATGGTGGTGCCATTACTGTTACAGGATTTAATGTCCCCTTAGCAGCTGAGGTTCTTGGACATACTGCCTCAAAGAATGAAGAGGTAAACCAGATGAAGAGTGGTGAGCAGCAAAGCAAAGTTTATTGAGTATAGAACTCCCAGAGAGGGAGGGGGACTGGAGTCTGTTGCCCCCAGAGTTTCTAAGTTTAGGGTTTTGAGGGTTTTTTTCCCCCTCTTTTAGTTTAGCGGGTGTTTTGAGTTCTTTTCCGAAGTCTCTTAAGCAATTAGGATGTGCTGAGTTGTGCCAATCAAGGCTTTAGTCACATATCTCTCTACCTATTAGGTTAATGTCTACATGCTGATGGTCCTTTTTTTGCTGACATCTGGGGGTTTAGGTCTTAGCTGCCCCTTGCCCATGATATTGACAAATGCTTTTGTGGTTATTGTCTTGTTTTAGGACATTGTGCAGAAGTCATTTCTGTAAAGGTTGCAAAGCAGAATATCAGTGCTGTTTTATTTTAGCTGTCCTAACTCTATATTTTCTTGTTGCAGACACTGGCCCTGACTACTTAACTGTCCAACTAACTCCTAACATTACTAAGATGAAGAAAAAATTTGTGAATGTTTTAAGCTTCCTCGTGAAATCTTGTCTACCTATGCAGATGACAAATGCTACTTGAGGGTAAGAATGGTACTTAGTCAAGTTTTCCTTCCACTGTGCTTACCAGAGGATTATATATCCGGGGCAAATTTAAGAGACTATTTCTGACTGAGTCTGCTAAATATATTGAAAAAAAATGATTTTGATGCTAGGTCACCAGGCAGAATTTCTAACTGAAGTGCATCTGTTTTATTACTTTCTGCCCCCTCTTGCTACTTAAGTATAAGAAATACTGAACACTTAGCAAATCTACATTTTCCTTCAGGGGATAAAATGACCTGCTTATTGATGTCATTTTAGGCAAATTGGTCAGATGCCATCACTGGATCTGAAAGAAGGCAGATATTTACATTCATTTGAATCTGGAGTTAAAAAAGTACTTTGCACAGTTTGCTCCTGGAGAAAAGGACAGAAATCAATACCCACCAGAGAATTACAGCTGAATTGTAGATGAGATACAAATCTGTTGATTGTGGTCTCATCCTAAACTATTCGTTAAGTACCTGGGTAGGAAAGATCTGCTGTAATTTAAATCTGGAGTTTGTGGCTTCTTGTCAATTTGGAGATGAAACACAGGGACCTTTTCCCCCTTATTCTATCATGATCTCCCTATTAACTACAGTGCTACATAGAGATACAAGGGAACAGTAATACTCTGTTGGTGTGGGATTTACATATGAAAAAGCAATCCATGCATATTCAATTGTCCCTGATTCCGAATCTCATCATTATCACATTAGTCACTGCTGTGTAACTACCTTGTTCAGATTGATTATATACATGAATCCAATATAAATGAGCACAGCTGTCATGGAAAAATTTCCTTCCATTACATTCGGAAGAAACAGTCTTCAGTTTATTTAAACTGCTTTTTAAACATTTGCTATGGTTCTTTCCCTAATCATCACATTTATCTGAATGGAAGCAAGTTTTCCTTTGTTATGTCCATTGTCATTTCTCCTACCTACAAATTTGTGCTACAAGCCTGCGTTTATGACATCACCACTATTCCCATCACAAGCTGCTAGGATAGCAATAGCACACATACCATTTAATAAATGATCAAGCAAAATGAAAAACTCTGATGAAAAATAAATGGAGGGAATCCGGGGTGGCTCAGTCTGTTGAGCATCCAACTGTTGATTTTGGCTCAGGTCATGATCGTAGGGTCCTGAGATCAAGGCCTGCATTAGCCTCTGAGAGTTACAGACTCAACAAGGAGTCTGCTTGAGATTCTTTCTCCCTCTGCCCCTCCCCAAAAGCGTGCATGCACGCTCTCTCTCTTTCTCTCTCTTTCAAAATAAATATATAAATAAATCTTTAAAAAAATTAACTGGAGACATTTAAACCCAAATTCCTACTAACAAATGAAAAAGATTGTAAAGTAGTCCCAGGACATATGCTAGAAGGAAGCATTTGCTTTATTTCAAAATTATTATGATTATCCTTATTTTCCTCATGTAAATTAAAATCCCACTAATTTAGGTTCTACCAAATAAGAAATTTTCAGAATTCGACGTGTGAAGAACAATGAGGAAAATTTTGGTAAGTAAATGAATGCATAAAAGACAATGTTGCTGTCATATTTAGGCTACAGACACAAACAACTTGTTCATTAAAGCAACCTCCCAACTGTTAAACTAGCCTACACTCTCAGTAAGGACAACCAAAATGTTCACAGTACATGTCAGTCTTTCAGAATCCAGTTGGGGGTAACCAGGAAGAGCCGCTTCTAGTTGGAACAGAGTAGGTGAGCCAGGTTACAGAACCCTCTGAGCAAATTCAGCTAAAGGCACCATAGGAAATGCAGTATGAGAGTCAAAATATGGTATTTAGCCATGCAGTCAGCTATCTAGTATAATTGAACATCTACTAGGCACCAGGTTTTGCAGTAGTCACTGAGGATGTAAAGGTGACTGTCTTCCATCAGGGAACTCACATATACATAAATGAATAAATTTCAATGCAACAATTAAATGCAAGAATATAAGCAGTTATATCCACTGAGTCACACAGAGGCAATAGACCTTGATGCTGGGATAAATCAAGCTATTTTGATGAATGAATGGCAGTACATTAAAGGTATGGAGGTGGAAGGGGTTTTCCAAGTAGAGGGAGCAGAATGTGATCTGGAGTGTATCATGAAAAAGAAAGTAATGGCTTATTTTTCATTCTCTTACCATTGTCTTTTAAAGAGCCAATGTTTTGGAGATGCCTGGGTGGTTCAGTTGGTTTAAGCATCTGCCTTTGGCTCTGGTCATGAACCCAGGGTCCTGGGACTGAATCCACATTGGGCTCTTTGCTCAGCGAGGAGCCTGCTTCTCCCTCTGCCTCTGCCCTTCCACCCCGCTCATTCTCTATCTCTTTCTGGCAAATACATAAGTAAAAATCTAAAAAAAAAAAAAATGAAGAGCCAAAGTTTTTAATTTAGATGAAATCCATTTAACATTCTCTTCTGTTACAGACTATGCTCTTGCTGTCAAATCTAAGAAATGTTTGCCTAACCCAAGGTCACAAATACTCTCTTTTATATTTTCCTTTTGGAGTTTTAGGTTTGTACATCTAGGTGCAAGATCCATTTTGAGTTAATTTTTGTATATGGTACAAGATATAGGTCAGAGGTCATTTTTTTTTTGCCTGTGGATATTCACCATCATTTATCCAAAAGGCTTTTCTTTATCCACTGCTTTGACTTTGCGTTTGTCGAAAATTAGTTTTTTGCAGATGTGTTGGTTTATGTCTGGACTCTCTGTTTTATTCCGTTGATCTATTTGTCTATCTTTCGGCCAATAACATACTGTCTTGATTCCTATAGCTTTGTCATAAGTCTTAGAATCAGATGTTAGCCCCTAACTTCATTCTGCTCAGAATGATTTTGGCTATTCTAGGTCTTTTGCATTTCAATATTGTAAGGGTCCAGGGCAGGCTACCCCAAATACACCACAATAGCATACTGATTACTTTGAACTGAAGCTACTCAGGAAAGAACCAATGCAAAAACACTCAGATTTACCCTCTGTCTCCCTGAAAGCAGGAAATAAATCACCCATATGACAAAAACCCTCCCTGTTTTAAGAAGGAAAAAACATCCTTATCACCAGAGATAGGGACTTTAAAATTGAGAAAGCTATGGAAATAAACCTTGCTACTTTCTACTAATCTACTGCCTCAGCCCAAATTCTACTTAGAATTTCTTACCAATTAAAAGTCCCACAGAGCCTGGCCGGCTGGGGTGGTGAACTGTGCAACCATTGATCTCAAGCCTGTGAGTTTGAGCCCTTCATTGAGTGTACAATTTAAGTAAAAATAGTCTTTATTTATTGATGTATTTATTTATTTACTTACTTATTTACTTTTTTTTAAATTTATTTAAGATTTTATTTATTTGACAGAGAGAGATGGTGAGAGAGGGATCAGAAGCAGGGGGAGTGGGAGAGGGAGAAGCAGGCTTCCCACCGAGCAGGGAGCCTGATGTGGGGCTTGATCTCGGGACCCTGGGATCATGACCTGAGCCAAAGGCAGAGGCTTAACAACTAAGACACCCAGGCATCCCCAAAATAAAGTCTTTAAAAACAAAACAGAACAAAAACAAGACTCCCAAATCCCTGTTTTCCTTATCCTATAAATTTTTTACACATCTATTATCTCTGTCTAAAATGTATATAGACTGCCTGTCTTAGTCATTTCTTTAAGTCCCATTTTTATTATTGGACCTCCGTGCATATGTAATAAAACGTTGATTTTTTTCCTCCTGTTAATCTGTGTCATGTCAATTGAATCCTTTGTCCATCTGGAAGATGTTGAGGGGTTGAGGGTAGTGGAAGAATTCTCCCTCTCCAACAACATGAACTTCAGATCCTCCTCATCAATTTCTTAAAAAAAGAAAAGCTTACTGGGAGTTTGATTGGATTTGTTTTCAATTTATCAATCATTTTTGGGGAGTTCACATCGTAACAATATTGAATTCTCCAAATCATGAATAGGAAAAATCTTTCTATTTAATTTGGTTTTCTATAATTTCTTCCAGCAATTTTAGTGTGAAGGTCATTCACATCATTGGTTATATTTGGCCCAATAGTTTGTAGCTAGTATACAGGAATGCAACTGCTTTATATTAATCTTCTATCCTGCCATTTTTGGTAAACTCCCTTATGAGTTTTATCAGCTTTTTTTGGTATATTCCGTTGGATTTTCTACATAGGCCATCATGTTATCAGATTGATTTCTCCCTTCCCACACTGGATGTCTTTTATGTATTTATTTTTTCTTTCCTGATTGCCTTAGAGTGTTGAATAGAAGTGGCAAAGCGGACATTATCTTGTTCCTCACCTTTGGAGTGAGGCATTCAGTTTTTTACCACTAAATATGGGATTAACAGTATGGTTTTAGAGATGACCTTTAATGGGTTGAGGAAGTTCTCTTCTATTCCGAGTTTGTCAAGTGTTTTTACCATGCATAAATTTTGTCAAATGCTTTTTCTGCATCTATTGAGATGATCATACTTTTCTCTTTTTAGTTTGTTAATATGATGAATTACATTGGCTTTTGGATGTACATCTAACCTTGCATTCATGGGATAAAACCCACTTGGTAATGATGGGTTATGTTTTTTATACCTCGCTGGATTCATTTCCTGAAATATATTATAAATTTTTATGTGTATGTTTATGAGGGTATTAGTTTATAGTTTTCTTCTCTTGTAATGCCTTTGTGTGGTTCCCATATCAGGGTAATGATGAGTTCAAGTATTCCTTCTCTTAGATTTTTTTGGAAGAATTTATATAAAATTGTTATTGCTTATTTTTTTAAATGTGTGATTGAATTCACCAGTAAAGTAATAAAGGCTGGGGTTTTCTTTAGAGGAGGATTTTTACCTGTAATATATATATTCCAGATTATCTGCTTCATCTTGTGTGAACTTTGGTATTTTGTGTCTTTCAGGGAAATTTTCTTTTTTGCCTAATTCATCAAATTTATGGGAATAGAGTTAAATCATTCCCTTATCATTTCTTTTAATATCTGTTGAATCTGTCATGATATTCCTTCTCTCATTCCAGCTATTTCCAGTTTGCATCATCTCTCTTTTTTCCTGATTAATCTCATGAATGGTTTTCCAATTTTATTGGTCTTCTCAAAGAACCAGCTTTTGGTTTCACTGATTTTTCTCTATTGTTTTTCTGTTTTCTATATCATATATTTATTCTTTGATCCTCATTATTCCCTTTCTTCTGCTTGCCTTAGGTTTTTGTTCTTTCTCTAGTTTCTTAAGGTGTACAATGACATTATTACTTTGAAACCATCTTTCTTTAATATAGGCATCTTGTGTTATAAATTACCTCTAAGTATAGTTTGAGTAGCATCCTATAATTTCTGGTAAGTTGTGCTTAAATTTCTTTTTTTTTTTAAAGAAAGATTTTATTTATTTGACAGAGAGAAACACAGCCAGAGAGGGAACACAAGCAGGGGGAGTGAGAGAGGGAGAAGCAGGCTTCTTGATGAGCAGGGAGCCCGATGTGGGACTCGATCCTGGGTCTCCAGGATCATGGCCTGAGCCGAAAGCAGTCGCTCAACCGAGCCACCCAGGCGCCCCTTAAATTTCATTTAGTTAAGATTATGATCTGATTTTCCTTTTGATTTCTTATTTGACACATGCCTTATTTAGAAGTGCTATTTCATTTGCAAGTGTTATGGGAATTTCCAAAGATCATTTTGTTACTGATTTCTGATTTAATTCCATTGTAAGAGGGTAAACTTTGAATGACTTGAATCCTTCTGAATTTATTGACATTTGTCTTATGGTCCAGAATATGGTCTGTCCTGGTAAATATTCCCTGAGCATTTGAGAAGAAAGTGCATTCTGGTGTTGTTGGATTATGTGTTCTATACATGGCAATCAGGTCAGGCTAGTTGATAGTGATGTTTAAGTCTACTATATCTTTGCCAATTTTCTACCCACTTGTTTTACCCATTATTCAAGAAGGAGCTTAGGGAATCCTAGATTGTAATTGTGGATTTATCTGATTTTCCTTGCAGTGCTATCAACTTTTGCTTCATAAATTTTAAAGCCCTGTAATTTCGTCCATAAACATTTAGAATTGTTATGTCTTCTTGATTAATTGACCCCATTATCATTACAAAATAAAATACTTTATCCCTGGTAATATAATATTTTGCTCTGATATTGACTTTGAGATTAATGTAGCCACTCCAACTTTCTTTTTACTTTTTTAAAAAAATTTATCTATTGGAGAGAGAGAGAGAGCGAGCAAGAGCAAGCCTGAGCAAGGGGCTGGGGCAGAGGGAGACAGGGAAGCAGACTCCCCACTGAGCAGGGAGCCTGATGTGGGGCTTGATTTCACACCCTGAGATCATGACCAGAACAGAAGTCAGACACTTAACAAAATGAACCACCCAGGTCCCCCCACCCCAGCTGTCTTTTATTTAATGTTCTCATGCTGTATTTTTGCTATCCTTTTACTTGGAACCTATTTGTGATTTTTATATTTAAAGTGTATTTCCTGCCAGTAGCATATCACTGAGTCTTAATTTTTTATTCTTTTTAAAAAATATTTATTTATTTAAGAGAGAGATAATGAGCTGGTGGGGCAAAGGGAGAGGGAGAGAGAATCTCAAACAGAGTCTGCTGAGCATGGAGCCCTACATGGGGCTTGATCTCATGACCATGAGATCATGACCTAAGCCAAAACCAAGAGTCAGACACTTTACCAACTGTGCCACCTAGGCATCCTCTTAATTTTTTTATCCTATGTAACAAATGTTGCCTATTAATTTGGATCTTTGGATCTTTAAATCATTTGCATTTATATGACTATTGATATGGTTAAGTTTGCATCTATCATTTTGTTGTTTCTTTTTATCCCACATGGTTTTATGTCCACTTGTTCTTTTTTTTTCTGACTTCTTTGGATTAGTCTTTTTTTTTTATGATCCCATTTTCCCTCATTTGTTGGATATACTTAAGGGGAGACCTCTGCTGGTCTCTAGGGTCCTGCTTCTTTCTTATTAACTTTTGCTGCCTTGGTCTCCCCAGACTCAGCTCTATATTTTCAATAGAGAAAGTTCACTGACCTTTGCCTCAATACTTCCTTATGCTATGGCTTTGAAAATATCTTAAAGCTAAGGCCATTGTAGGAATCATTTCATTTGCTTCTCATATCTATACACAAGTGTCCTTCATTGCCTAATGGCCAGTGTCTTAAAAGCCACTGTTTCCATGTATTTAACTTATAAAGTTATCCACATGTATAATTTTATTCATCATTTCATAATGTACATTTTCAAATGTAACAAAAAAACTGAAATCACTCTACAGTATGCAAATGTATGCCCACCACTTATATTCTCAAATGAGTACTTTGCAATATTTGTTTCATCACGCAACTTCCTATTTATGCATCCCTTTATCCATCTATCAAATCTAACACTATCAAATCCTAAACACTAATACCATTAATTAGAGCTTAAAATTCTAAATTTTGACAAATTAATAACCTATGTAATGCTAATCTCCATCAATCCATAAAACATACCCATCACCATAGGAAGTTTCTTCTTGCCTTTCTCTGTTGATCCCTATCCTTATCTCTCCAAAACAAACTAATGTTTAGATTTTTTCACCATAGCTAAGTTTTGCTTCTTTTAGAATAACATTCTCAGATAGAAAAATAATGTGAGTCAAAATTATAACCACATGTGCAATTTTAACTTTTCTATCAGCCATATTACTAAAAGTAAAAAGAAACAGATGACTAAATTAAATAATGTGTTTTATTTAATCCATTTCATGTTTTATTTAATCCATATATGTTGAAATGGTAACATGTTATTAGCATAAAAATTATGAATGAGATATCTTACATCCTTATTTTCATAGTATGTCTTTGAAATCCAGTGTGTAATTTACACTTATAGTACATCTTAACTTGGAGTAATTATATACCAAAAGCCCCACGTAGCTCAGTAACTCCCTGTGCTCAGTAGCCCCACATAGCCAGTAACTACTATATTAGATAGCACAGTTCTAGAAATGAATATAAATGTGATCATGCAATACTTACCCTTTGTCTAAGACCTTTTTAACTCAGGATGTTTTAAGAATTTCAATATTTATTCACAGATTATTTTAATAAAAGTGAAAAATAAAAACTGAAATGATGGAAGCAATATGTTTAGAAAGAGAAGCATAGAAGATGAGATGAGATTAAAGAAATTTTACTTAAGAAATTCTACTGCTCAGTCAGTGTAACCAGTATTAGCCTAGACATGCTGATGAAGTTTACATTTTACATTAAATAAAATATCTTAATGTTTTAAGGTGAGTCACTAAAAAATAGAAATATAATACCTAATTTCCAAATTAGTAGAGGGAACAAAAAGCAATTAAGAAGCCACAGAATGAATATATGGGAAGTGAGGGAAGCAAATAAAAGCCAAGAGAAATGATAAGATGATAGTGACAAGTCAAAATATATTGGTAATACTAGTAAATATAAATGGGCTGAACATACCAGTTAAAACACATAGCTTTTAAATGCAATAAGAAAGCAAAATCTAACTAATATTGTACTAGTAAGATGCACAGCTAAAAAAAAGAGCACATACTATAGGTAAAAGTGCGTGAAAATATACCTGGCAAATACTACCACAAGAAAGCTGGTGTAGTTCTGTATTATTACACTAAACATTCATGAAGGAAAGTGGATAAAGCAAGT